>CAUYNB010037117.1:0-30556 GCA_963574225.1 Lagothrix lagotricha | reverse complement strand
TAGGTTTTTTTCTCATAATCCCATATTTCTTGGAGGCTTTGTCCATTTCTTTTCACTCTTTTTTCTCTTGTATTGCCTTCTCTTTTTAGTTCATTGAGTTGATCTTCAATCTCTGATATCCTTTCTTCTGCTTGATCGATTTGGCTATCAAAACTTGTGTTTGCTTCATGTAGTTCTCGTGCTGTGTTCTTCAACTCCATCAAGTCGTTTATGTTCTTCTCTGAGCTGGTTATTCTAGTTAGCACTTCATCTAACCTTTTTTCAAGGTTTTTGGTTTCTTTGCACTGAGTTAGAACGTGTTCCTTTAGCTTTGAGAAGTTTGTTATTATCCACCTTCTGAATCCTGTTTCCGTCAATTCTTCGAACTCCTTCTCGGTCAAGTTGTGATCCTGTGTTGTTGAGGAGTTGTGATCCCTTGAAGGAGAAGAGGTGTTCTGGTCTTTGATGGTTTCACCTTTTTTGTGCTGGTTTTCTCCCATCTTTGTGGATTTACATGGCTGTGGTGTCAGAGAGCTTCTATATATTGCTTTGGGATGTTGTGGTTGGCACTCTACCAAGCACCTTTTTTTAATTTTGTCATATAGCTCCAGCCATGCCAGTAGGGGGTGGTAGAGAGATGGCAGTAGTAGGTCTGGCACTTGACAAATTATTGGTCCTAGGAGCTGTCCCACTTCCATATTAGGTTGACCACAGGCTGCCTGAGTCATATTTAGAAGTCCCAGCTCAAGTGAATTTTTTTTTTTAGACGCAGTCTTGCTGTGTCGCCAGGCTGGAGTGCAGTGGCTAATATCCAGAATCTACAAAGAACTAAAACAGATAGAAGAAAAAAACAAACAACCCCATTCAAAAGAGGGCAAAGGATATGAACAGACACTTTTCAAAAGAGGACATATATGAGGCCAACAAACATATGAAAAAATGCTCATCATCACTGGTCATTAGAGAAATGCAACTCAAAACCACACTGAGGTATCACCTCATGCCAGTTAGAATTGTGATCATTAAAAAATCGAGAGACAACAGATGCTGGAGAGGATGTGGAGAAATAGGAACACTCTTACACAGTTGGTGGGAGTGTAAATTAGTTCAACCATTGTGGAAGACAGTGTGGCGATTTCTCAAGGATCTAGAAATAGAAATTCCATTTGACCCAGAAATTCCATTATTCAGTATATACCCAAAGAACTATAAATCATTCTAGTATAAAGACACATGCACACGTATTTTCATTGCAGCCCTGTGTACAATAGCAAAGACCTGGAACCAACCCAAATGCCCATCAATGATAGACTGGACAAAGAAAATGTAGCACATATACACCATGGAATACTATGCAGCCATAAAAAAATATAAGTTCATGTCCTTTGTAGGGAAATGGATGAATCTGGAAACCATCATTCTCGGCAAACTGACACAAGAACAGAAAACCAAACACCTCATGTTCTCACTCATAGGCAAGTGTTTAACAATGAGAACATGTGGACTCAGGGAGAGGAGCATCACACACTGGGGGCAGTGGTGGGGGATAGCGGAGAGACAGCGGTGGGGGTGGGGAGGGATAACATGGGGAGAAATGCCGGATATAGTATGCACCTATGCAACAACCCTGCATGACCTGCACATGTACCCCAGAACCTAAAGTAAAAAAAGAAAAGGTAAGCATGAGTGTGTGTCTGTGTGTCAGAGCAGGCAAATGTGACAGGTGTGTGTGTATGAGAGAGGAAAGACCACACACAGGTGATGAAAAGAATGACAGTTAAAGGAAGGACACACACACAGACACAAACAACCTCAGCCAGAGTGACACTGAGAGGCCTGGCCCACTGACTGGGGAGGGTCAGTTGTTTGAACTGGCTTGGGGTTGAACCAAAGGAACAAATGTCACAGCTCTAGAACTGGCACATGTGCCACCCCATTGAATTTTCTTTTTTGTTTTTTGTTTTTAACAAAACAGACAGGGTTTCACTGTTTCCCAGGCTAGTCTCAAACTCCTGTGCGCAAAGTGATCCAACCGCCTTGGCCTCCCAAAGTGCTGGGATTACAGGTGTGAGCGATCACATTTGGCCCACTGAATTTTCAGAAAAGCACCATGAGGTGGTTCTTCTAATCCATGTTACATCTGAGGAGGCTAAGGTTCGGGAGGGGAAGCCTGCTGCTCAAGGTCATTTGCGACACTTGATGAGTCACTTGTGAGCAAATTCAGCCCAAGCCCAAGCCCTTCTTCCATGCATCAGCATGTCCAGGTCCCTCAGCAGCAAAGGCACACATGGAGGCCCCTCAACTGGGGGGTCTCTTCAGGCCTTTTCACTCCCCACAAGTGGCATGTTCATTCATTGACTCATTCCTTTGTATGTGCATTCATTCACTAATACCTTGGTGTGTACCTTCACTCATTCATTCCTTTGTGTGCATTCATTCACTCATTCCTTTGTGTGTGCATTCATTCATTCATTCCTTGGTGTGTGCATGAATTCCATTGTGTGCATTCATTCATTCCTTTGTGTGCATTCATTCATTTATTCTTTGGTGTGTGCATGCAATCCTTTATGTGCATTCATTCATTCCTTGGTTTGTGCATTCATTCACTCATTCCTTTGTGTGTGCATTAAAATTCATTGCTTCCTTCCTTCCTTCCTTCCTCCCTTCCTTCTTCCTTCCTTCCTTCCTCCCTCCTCCCCTTCCTCACACACTTCTGACCCCTCAAGGCTATGCTCATTCCCTGAGCTTATTGGCTTCCACCTAGGTCGTACTGGGTAAGAACAGAGAAGACACTTCTGCTGGACCATCAGCTGGGACCTAGTCCAAGGCAGTGGCTGTAAGTGGGAAGGGGGCCACCCTGCAAGAGCTCAGCAGGAACTGGAGGCCTGGCAGGGCTGGGGGGTGGGAGGAACACAGCCTGGGTGCCTTCCCTGGCCTTCTCTCACCACCCCCACTCATTCACTCAACACCTACCAGGAGCTGCTTGGTGCCTGGCCCCTCCTGCCCTCCTCCAGCTCACAGGGCCAGGGTGCCCAGAGAGAATTACAGGACCAGACTGGGTGTGGTGGTTCATGCCTATAATCCCAGTACCTTGGGAGGCAGAGGTGGGTGAATCACTTGAGGTCAGGAGTTTGAGACCAGCCTGGCCAATATGGTGAAAACTCGTCTCTACTAAAAATACAAAAAATTAGCTTGGTGTAGTGGCACACACCTGTATCCCAGCTACTAGGGAGGCCGAGGCAGGAGAATTGCTTGAACATGGGAATTGGAGATTGCAGTGAGCTGAGATCACACCACTGCATTCCAGCCAGTCTGGGGGAAAGAGCGAGACTCCATCTTAAAAATAAAAGAGAGGCTGTGTGCAGTGGCTGACACCTGTAATCCCAGCACTTTGGGAGGCTGAGGCAGGCAGATCATGACGTCAGGAGATTGAGATCATCTTGGTTAACATGGTGAAACCCCATTTTTACTAAAGATAGAAAAAAATTAGTGAGGTGTGGTGGCATGCACCTGCAGTCCCAGCTACTCCAGAGGCTGAGGCAGGAGAATCACTTGAACCTGGGAGGCAGAGGTTGCAGTGAGCTGAGATCATGCCATTGCACTCCAGCCTGAGTGATAGAGCAAGACTCCATCTCAAAATAAATAAATAAATAAATAAATAAATAATTACAGGAGCGTGAAAGAAGGGCAAGTGGAGAAGCTGACTCAGGCACAGAGTTTGACACTGGGCAAAGGGGTTGCCTAGGTTTTATTTAAATATTTTATTTAATTAGTTTTGGGGGAGTAGGGGCCTGACAAACAAGGCTTCCCCGGGTTGAGGACTGTTGAGGTGGGTTTTCAAGAGTGAATAGGAGTTCTCTGGGTACACGAGTGGAAGGATAATACTGTCGTTTCCATGGAGAGAAGCAAAGGGAAGAAACTTGGCTTAGAGAGACACAACCTTTGCTCTATGAATAAAGAGAAGTTTTGGGCAGAACCAACAGAGTAAAAAGGCAACTCACAATATGGGGGAAAATATTTGCAAATAGTATATCTGATAAGGATTAATACCCGGGATATGCAGACACCTCCTAAAAGTCAACAACAAAGACTGGCACAGTGACTCACACTCGTGATTGAAGAACTGTGGGAGGCTGAGGTGAGAGGATCACTTGAGGCCAGGAGCTCGAGACCAGCCTGGGTAACACAGCAAGACCTCAACTCTAATAATGATAATAATATAATAATAATCTGATTATAAAATGGGCAAATGACTTGAGTAGACCTTCCCCTAAGAAGAGGTACAGATGGCCAAAAAGCACATGAAAAGATCCCTACATCACTAAAGATTAGAAAAATACAAATCTAAACTTCACCTGACACCCACCAGGATACCTACTACAATAAACACAGGATGGCCGGTTGTGGTGGCTCATGCCTGTAATCCCAGCACTTTGGGAGGCAGAGGCGGGGGGATCATGAGGTCAGGAGTTCAGTTCGAGACCATTCTGGCCAATATGGTGAAACCTCATCTCTACTGAAAATACAAAAATTAGCTGAGTGTGGTGGTGTGCGCCTGTAGTCTCAGCTACTCCAGAGGCTGTGGCAGAAGAACCGCTTGAACCCGGCAGGCAGAGATTGCAGTGAGCCAAGATCTTGCCACTGCACTCCAGCCTGGGTGACAGAGTGAGATGCCATCTCAAAAAAAGTAATTCCTGGGTTCAAGCCATCTTTCCACCTCAGCCTTCCAAGCAGCTGGGGCTACAGTTGTGCACCACCATGCCTGGCTAATTTTAAAATTTTTTGTAGAGATGGGGTCTTGCTATGTGGCCCAGGCTGGTTTTGGACGCCTGGCCTCGAATGGCTCTCCTACCTCAGCCTCCCAACATGCTAGCATTATAGGCATAAGCCACCATGCTCGGCCTCAATACAATTTTTCAAACTGGAAAAAAAAAAAAAAAAACTAAAGCAAGAGAAGAAGTGTTTGGTTGTTCTGTCCACTGTGGAGTGTCATTCCTAAGACTAGAGAGGACAGTAAGTGAAATGGGGGTGGAGAGAGGCAGGGGGCACCTAACAAGCACATCTCTGCCCCAGAGGTGAGTGTGAGCACTAGCAACTCAACACACACATACATGCACACTCACACTCCCACATTCCCACACACACATGCACACACATGCATGCCCATACTCACACACACATGCACACTCCCCCACATACAGCCCCCCACACACTAACACCCCCATATGCACACCCACATGCACACACACGTCCATATTCACACACACATGCACACCTACATGTGCACTCCCCCACATACAACCCCACACGCACACACACACACATGCATACCCACACTCACATGCATACACACAAATGCAGTCATGTGCACACATGCATATACACACTCATATGTACATACACATGCATGCACACACACACACACCAGGTACCCAAACACACATGCACAACCACATGCACACACACATACCCATATTCACACACACACACCCCCACATACTTCCCCCACAAGCACACACCCCCATACTCACACACATGCACACATGCATACCCACACACATGCACACACATGTACACCCACTCACATGCATACACACATGCACACTCATGCACACACTCATACACATATACACAAGCACACTCACACTTATATGTATGCACACATGTATTCATGTGCACACACACACACACGTGCACACATGTATGCTCACTCATACACAAATCCACACACATACACATGAGCACACACGCATATCCATGCACACATGCATATATACATATGCACTCACATTCACACACATGCACGCACACACACGCACACACACACACAATAGTATAAGTCCTCCTGGGTCCAGTCCCAGCAGTCTGAATACAGTGAAACCCTTCACAAGCAGGTGGCCGGCCCCAGCCCCAGCCGTGCTGGGACACAGAGATGGGACACCCTCGAGAGGCTCACTGCCCTGTCAGGAGTCATGTCACAGAGCAAGTTGAGCCCATATTCCCCCCAGAGCCCCATACTCCAGCCTGCAGGCCTCGCACTGTTGTTCAGGTCTTTGCACCTGCCATGCCCTTTTTAAGAGATGCCCTTACCAGCTGCTGGCTCCCTCTTAGCTGTTGTAGGCTCATCCACACCTCCTATTGTGCCCCTTGGCTGGACTCCCTCACCTCCTCCTCCCCTCCCACTCCAGGATGTGAAAGCCTCAGAGTCCTCATGCACTGGCTCCTGGAGAACAGGGCTGATTGCTTTCATCTGTGTGTGCCCAGGCCTGCTGCACAGAAAGAGGCCTGGAAAGGCTTTTAGAGAGTGAAGCCATTGATGCAGGTTTGAAAGAATCAGGAGACACTAAGAAGAAAGTGCTGAGATTACAGGCATGAGCCATCATACCTGGCTGCCATCAGCAATCTTAATGCTCCCCCTCAAAAGCATAAAACAAAACAAGAGTGCTGTGATGGGCCATTGACATTTTGCTGAATGGACACATGATGGGCGAATGAATGAATGAATGAATGAGAATGAGGCTCTGTAAGTGATTTGCCCAATATCACAGACCTGGGCCTGATTTCCCTGCTTTGCCCACTGCCAGCAGGTGCCCTCAGACACCAGGGATCTGGAAGGACAGGTCATAAAGACTAAGCAGTTTCCCCAGGTCCTGTTGGCTGCAATTGGCTTTCCTGGGAGCCACAAGAGGCAGAGCAGAGTGACGGTCCCAAAACAAGTTTCCTGGACAGGAAGGTGCAGGGGCCAGGAGTCCAGCCTCCCTCCCGGGCACTGCTGCTCCTGCTCCACTCTGCGTGTGTGTGTTTTTTTTTAGATGGCGTCTCACTCTGTCACCCAGGTGGAATGCAGTGGTGCAATCTCAGCTCGCTGCAATCTCTGCCTCCTGGGTTCAAGTTATTCTCGTGCCTCAGCTTGCTGAGCAGCTTGGACTACTACAGGCATGTGCCACCATGCCCAGCAAATTTTTATATTTTTAGTAAAGACAGGTTTTCACCGTATTGGTGAGGCTGGTCTCGAACTCTTGACTTCAGGTGATCCACCCACCTTGGCTTCCCAAAGTGCTGGGATTACAGGTGTGAATCACCACACTCGGTCTCTTCTCACAGTTTCTCTAGTCTCTCAGGCCACAGGTCTCTGCCTGACCCAATGCTCCAGCCCCATATCACCAGGCCAATCTCAGCTCACTGCAATCTCTGCCTCCTGGGTTCAAGTTATTCTCGTGCCTCAGCTTGCCGAGCAGCTTGGACTACTACAGGCATGTGCCACCATGCCCAGCAAATTTTTATATTTTCAGTAGACACAGGGTTTAACCATGTTGGCCAGGCTGGTCTTGAACTTCTGAACTTAAATGATCTGCCCTTCTTGGCTTCCTGAAGTGCTGGGATTACAGGTGTGAGCCACTGTGCCTGGCCAGAAAGGTGATTGATTCTGTATTTTTAACTTTACAGGAAGTTGTTTGTCATCTCTAAGAATTTTTGGTGGAATCATTAGGTTTTTCTAAATATAGGTTCATATTGTCTGCAAAGAAGGATAATTTGATTTTTTTCTTTCCAATTTAGATAACTTTAGTTTCTTTCTCTTGCCTAATTGCTCTGGCTAAGATTGCTAGTATTGTGTTGCATGAAAGTGGTGAAGGTGGTCATCCTTGTCTTGTTCCTGATTTTAGACAAAGGCTTTCAGTTTTTCTCATATGATAGCAGTGTGTTCATCATTGGTGGCCTTTACAATTCTGATGTATGTTCTTTCTATACTCAGTTTGTTGAGAGTTCTTATCATGAAGGGATGTTAAATATTACTGAATTTTTTTAAGCATCTATTGAAATCATATGATTTTTGTTCTTGATTCTGTTAGTATAATCTATCATTTTTATTGATTTGCTTATGTTAAACTATCCTTGAATCTCTATAATAAATCCCACTTGATCATCAAGGATGATGTTGTTGTTGAATTTGGATTGCTAGTATTTTGTTGAGGATTTTTGTGTCTATGATCATCAGGGATACTGGCCTGTAGTTTTCTTTTTTCATCATGTACTTGTCTTGTTTTGGTATCAGAGTGATGCTGGCCTTATGAGTTTGAAAATATTCTCTCCTCTTCAATTATTTGGAAAAGTTTGAATAGAATTGGTATTAGTTCTTTCAATGTGTGGTAGAATTCAGGAGTAAAGCCATCAGGTCCTGAGCTTTTTTTGCTGGGAGACTTTTTAATTACTGCCAGTCTCCTTACTCATGATTAGTCTGTTCAGGTTTTCTGTTTCATCATGGTTCAATCTTAATAGATTCTATGTGTCCAGGAATTTATTCATTTCTTCTAGGTTTTCTAGTTGTTTGGTATTTGGTTGTTCATAATATCTTAATAGTTTCTAACAATCCTTTTTCTTTTCTTTTTTGAGAAGGGATCTCACTCTGTCACTCAGACTGGAGTGAAGTGGCGTGATCTCAGCTCACCACCACCTCTGCCTCCTGTGTTCAAGTGATTCTCCTGCCTCAGTCTTCCAAGTAGCTGGGATTACAGATGCACATCAGCATGCTTGGCTAATTTTTTATTTTTACTTTTATTTTTAGTAGAGATGGAGTTTCAGTGTGTTGGCCAGGCTGGTCTCAAACCCCTGACCTCACATGATCTGCCCACCTTGGCCTCCCAAAGTGCTAGGATTACAGGTGTGAGCCACCACACCTGGTCTTTTCTTTTTTAATAAATTTTTTTTTTGGAAATGGAGTCTCTGTCATGCAGACTGGAGTGCAGTGGTGCTATCTTGGTTCACTGAAATCTCTGCCTTCCGGGTTGAAGTGATTCTCTTGCCTTAGCCTCCCAAGTAGCTGTGACTGTAGGCATGTACCACCACTGTTACAGTTAGATAGGAGGGAAAAGGGCAGATGTTCTATTGGAGACTGTAGTTAACAATACTGTATATTTCAAAATAGCTAGAAGAAAGTTTTAAATGTTCTTACCGTGAATAAATAATAAATGTGTGAGGTGATAGAGATACTAACTGTCCTGATTTGGCTGTTTTGTTTTGTTTTGTTTCATTTGAGATGGACTTTTGCTCTTATTGCCCAGGCTGGAGTGCAATAGTGTGACCTCGGCTCAGTGCAACCTTCACCTTCTGAGTTCCAGTGACTCTCCTGCCTCAGCCCCCTGAGTGGCTAGGATTACAGGCCTGTGCCACCATGCCTAGCTAATTTTTGTATTTTTAGTAGAGATGGAGTTTCACCATGTTGGCCAGGCTGGTCTTGAACTCCTGATCTCAGGTGATCCACCCACCTTGGCCTCCCAAAGTGCCGGGTTTAGAGGCATGACCCAACATGCCTGGTTTCTAACAATTATTTGTACTTCTGTGATATCAGTTGTAATGTCTCCTTTTTGCCTCTGTTTTTATTTATTTCAGTCTTTTTCTCTTCTCAGTTTAGCTAAAGATTTTTCAGTTTTGTTTATCTATTCAAAAAATTAACTTTTTGTTTTGTTGGTCTTTGAATGTGTTTCTTTGTTTGTTTGTTTGTTTGTTTTTCTTTGAGACAGAGTCTCTGTGTCCCAGGCTGGAGTGCAGTGGTGCAACCCTGGCTCACTGCGACCTCCTCCTTGCAGGTTCAAGTGATTCTTCTGCCTCAGCCTCTGAGTAGCTGAGACTATAGGTGCCTGCCACCATGCCTGGATCATTTTTTGTATTTTTAGTAAAGATGGGGTTTCATTATGTTGGCCAGGCTGGTCATAATTTTTTTTTAAGAGACAGGGTCAGGCTGGGAGTGGTGGCTCATGCCTGTAATCCCAGCACATTGGGAGGTTGATAGGGGTGGATCACCTGAGGTCAGGAGTTCAAGACCAGCCTAATCAACTTGGTGAAACCTTGTCTCTACTAAAAATAAAAAATTATCTGGGCTTCCTGCTGCATGCCTGTAATCCCAGGTACATGGGTGACTGAGTCAAGACAATCTCATGAATCCAGGAGGCAGAGGTTGCAGTGAGCTGAGATCATACAATTGCACTTCAGCCTGGGCACAAAGAGTGAAACTCTGTTTCAAAGAAAAAAAAAAGAGAGAGAGAGAGACAGGGTCTTGATCTGTTGCCTAGGCTGGAATGCTATGGCATGATCATAATTCACTGTGGCTTCAAACTCCTGGGCTCAACTGATCTTCCTGCCTCAGTCTCCCAAGTCACAGGGACTACAGGTACATGCCTCCATGCCAGACTAATTTTATTTTATTTTATTTTTTTAGAAACAGGGTCTTGCTATGTTGCCTAGACTAGTCTTGAACTCCTGGCTTCAAGCTATCCTCCTGCCTCAGCCAAACAAAGTGCTGGGATTACAGGTGTGAGCCACTATGGCTGGCTTTCTATTCTCTATTTCTAGGAGATAAGCTTTTTCAGTTTTCACATGTGAGTGTGAACATGTGGCATTTATCTCTCTGCACCTAGGTTATTTCACTTAACGTAATGTATTCTAGGCTCATCCATGTTGATGTGAATGACAGGATTTCATTCTGTTTTAATGGCTAAATCACATTCCATTGTATATATATAGTCCACATTTTTTTATCCATTCACCTTTTGATAGACACTTAGGTTGATTCCGTATCTCAGGTATTATGAGTAGGGCCACAATAAACATGAGAGTGTAGATATCTCTTCAACATACTGATTCCCTTTCCTTTGCATATATATTCAGCAGTGGGATTACTGGATCAGATAATATAGCTATTCTTAGGTTTTTAAAGAGTCTCCGTACTGTTTTCCATAATGGCTCCACTAATTTACATTTTCACCAATGATTGGTCCTGAGTTGATTTCTCACTTGAGCATCATGATAGCTGGACTTAAACCCTGTCCAGCTTGTCTACATCTGGCCCATCACTTGCTAGTTGTTTGACCTTAGGAAAGGCATTTACTTCTTTGTATCTCAGTTTTCTCATCTGTAAAATAGGTATATAACAGTAATTAATTCACATGGCTGTGTAAGGATAAATAAGATAGCACATACAAAATGCTTTCACCTTTTATAAGAAATAGTGCTTCAATGTTGCCCATTATTATTATTTTATTTTATTCCATCTTATTTATTTATTTAGATACAAGGTCTCATCCTGTTTCCCAGGCTGAAGTGCAGTAGCACAAACGTACTTCACTGCAGCCTCGAACTCCTGGCCTCAAGTGGCCTCCTGAGCATTTTGGGACCACAGGTATGCACCACTATGCCCATCTAAAGTTTTTTTATTTTTTATTTTGTAGATATAGGGTCTCACTATGTTGCCTAGGCTGGTCTTGAACTCCTGGGTGCAAGTGATCCTCCGGCCTTGGCCTTCCAAATTGCTGGGATTATAGGTGTGAGCCACCATGCCAGGCCTCATCTCTGTATCTCTAGAGCTGGTCACTGGCACCTTCATTTGTTCATTTAGTGATATCATGTTTCTCTGATTGATCTTGATTCTTAGGGCTGTGTGCCAATGTCTGTGCATTGACATAGGCACCGAAGCCAGTCTTCATTGTCTGGCTTTGTTTGGGCTCTTCTTTCATCAGTAAACCTATCTGAGATTAAGGAGAGGCTGATTGGTCAGGACCCTAAGCCCACGACTGCATCAGCTGTTGTAGTGCTAGGGGGTGCCCTAAGCTCAGGATCACTGTGGTTGGAATTCTTTGGCCACTGAGACTGACACAGCCCTGGGTCATGCCTGAAGCACAGCACTGGGCATGCCCAAGACTCATGGCTGCAATGGCTTGCCTGCTGTTGCTGAGATTTATTCAGGGCCCAAAGTCACTGTAGTTGGCAGGTGGTGATGTGGGCCAGATCCCAAGTCCTTGTCGCTGGGGTTGTGTGTTATCATCTGGCACTAGGGTGGGTGAGATCTGCCTGTGGGTACTGGTCTAGTATGAGGGAGATGAGGCTCTGCCCAGTACTGGGCTTTACTGTAGTGAATCTAGCACTGGGTTCCCAGGCAAAGTCCTCCACTTAACTCTCTTCTTCCCCTAAGCAAACAATGTCTCTCTTCATGCTGCTGTGCTGAGGTTTGGGGAGGGGTGCAAGGGTAACCCTATGGCCTCTGAGGCCAACACAATATTGGATCACACTCAGAGTCCACTGCCGTGAGACCAGCCCAGCACCAGGATGTGCCTAATGCCTGCGGGTGCTACAGCCTGCCTGCAGCTGAGGTTTGTCTGAGGCCTGTGACTGCTGCAGCCGGCTGGCAGTGATGTGGCCAGAACATAAGTCTGTTCTGCCAGGGCCGCAGGTTCCCTTCCAGTGGGGTGGGTTGAGAGGCTTCCTCTGTGGGTACCAGCCTGACATCAGGGGCTGAGGGTTTCTGCTCAGTGCTGGCTTTTACTGAAGTGGGCCTGATCCTGGTTTGCAAAGCAAAGTCTTATGCTAGCTTCCCTGTCCTTCCCCAAGAGGACATTCTGGGTTAGGATTTGGCAGTCCATTCAGAGGAAGAATGAATAGAAACATATGGGACCCAGGGTAGGGTCCCAGCCTAGAGCTCTGAGGCATCTCCCCAGTTATCTTCCACTCTTACAGCTTACATGAATACACATTTCCCCTTCTCAAATCCTTACCTACCCCCATTGTATTTTCACAGAAATCCCATTGTGCCTGGCTCGCTGACATGAGCTCTTCCTGGAAATGAAGCCATGCTCTCCCAACATGGGCCTGGCAGTCAGACCTTGGGGTTTTGGAGTGATCATGAATGGGCAAGGCATTTGGGCTCCTAAGACGAATTTGTCAGTCAATCCTGGCTGAGTCTCCAGCAGATCTTGTTGGAAAGAAGGAAGCAGACAGCAATATGAAGAGGAAGAGAAAGCATCCCAGAGAGCGTCCTGGGCCTGGGACTACCCTCATGGTCATTAGACTCCTCCCATTTTTCTTCTCCTGACTCCATGTCAATGCTTGCCTCACCCTCTTCGCTCTGAAGCAGCAGAGCTTCGTGGCTGATGGCACCTGCTTTCTTGTGCCTGAATTTCTGTATCTTTTAGACGGGGATGCAGCCTGGGCTATAGCAAAACCCTATCTCTAAAAAACAAATACAAAATGGGGATAATAATAGTACCAATCACATAGCTTTGTTGGGAGGCTTAAATGGGGTGATCTGTGGAAACTGCTTTAAGCCAGTGCTGGGTGTCTAGTGGCAGTTAGCGTTAGTTCCCATATTTACTGCTGAGGTAACTTTGTACCGGTCGTCTGGAAGCAATGTGCTCCTGATGATCAGGTAGCAGAAATCTGTGCTAACCTGCAAACCCAAATTTTTACTTTTTTATAGCCCTATCTCATAAGCCAAAGCCCTTTCCTCAAAAATTCTGACTTTACTGGTACTTCCTCCCTCTTAAATTGCCCACCTTGTGGGGTCTGCAGAGCCTAAGGTTGGGTTGGAAGAGGAGAGGTTCAGAGAAATGTTGTCTTTTGTTTTTCAGACCAACCACATCCAGCACTCTGTAGCCATGTCAGAGGAAGGTGAACCAGAGCAACTGCATGTGGATTAGGTGCTGGGTGAAATGTGGCTGAGACCTACAGGAGTGAATTTCCATCAGGTTAGGCATTCTAAGTCACAGGATAAACAGGAGACTGATGCAAGAAACAGTTCACAAAGACCTTGTTGATAGAACAGGTTGCAATAAAGAAGCCACAAAAATCCACCAAAACCAATATGGGAATGAAAGTGACCTCTGATTGTCCTCATGCTTCATTACATGCTAATTATAACACATTAGCATGTTAAAGATATCCCCACTAGCATCATCATAGATAACAAATGCAATGGCATCATCAGGAATTTACCTTACATGGTCTAAAAAAAAGAGAAACACTCTTTTCTGGAAATTGACCACCCCTTTCTTGTGAACCTCATGAATAATCCACCCCTTGTTTAGTGTAAACTCAAGAAATAACTACTTTTCCTTCATTGAGTAACTCACACTGCTGCTCTGCTTCAGGAGTAGCTGTTTTTTATTCCTTTATTTTCCTACTAAATTTGCTTGGATTTTCCTCTCTCTGAGCTACATTTGAAGATTCTAGATTTTGTAAAAACTGCTTGCACTTTTTTAAAAATACCTCATACATTGCAGTTAGATGTATAACCTTAGTTATAGCTTATTTGTTTAGGAGGTACAGATTGCAGTGAGCTGAGTTTTGTCACTGCACTCCAGCTGGGCAATAGAGGGAGATTCCATCTCCAAGAAAAGGAAGCGTATTGGTTTCACCTGGGAGGTTATGTTAGTAAAGTTCAGAAGTTAGAACTATTGGCAGTTTGGCATGGCTAAAGTCAAGTATTAAGAAAATTAAAAAAAAAAATTTTTAAAGAGCATCATGGTTAAAAACAGCTTTATTATTATTATTATTATTTGAGACTGAGACTCGCTCTGTCACTCAGGCTGGAGTTTAGTGAGCTTGGCTCACTGAAAGTTCACCACCCTGGATGAAGCAATTCTCCTGCCTGAGCCTCCCAAGTAGTGGGGATTACCGGCACCTACCACCACAGGCAGCTAATTTTTATACTTTTAGTAGAGATGGGGTTTCACCATGTTGGCCAGGATGGTCTTGAACTTCTGAGTTCAAGTTGTCTGCCTGCCTTTTCACAAAAATTGTAAAGCATTATAAAAGGATTATAGGAATCTTACCTTATGGTCAAACTGATTAAGACTAGATAGATTTATCTATAACATTTTATTAAGAATTAGGTTCAACGTCAATAGTGCAGTAAAGCAAGAGTGAGATTTAGATTTTTCCCATGAGCAAGATTTTCACCTAATATTTTCAAAATGAAAGACTTTTTTCTGCCTTTTGAATAAACTGGAGCAACAGGAAAGAAAAAAGATTGGAAAGTGAAGTCGTCCCTCTATTAATGAGTAAAGGTTTTTGCCTTTTTAAAATTTTTGAGTTATTTTGGTTAATGAGTGACTTATGATAACCTGGAATTTGATATTTGACAAACTTTTAAAAATTAAATTATACATTATGTATTTTTCTTACATAAATATCATTTAGATATTAGGTCCCCTAAAGTACAAAAATGACATTTAGCTTACTTGGTATAAAAATCATACAGGAAGAATTTTCAAAAAGCAGTGTCAGGCTGGACACAGTGGCTCACATCTGTAATCTCAGCACTTTGGAAGACCAAGGAGGGTGGATCACCTCAGGTCAGGAGTTAAGACCAGCCTGGCCAACATGGTGAAACCCCATATCTATTAAAAATACACACACACACAAAAGTTAGCCAGGTGTGGTGGTGGGCACCTGTAATACCAGCTTCTCAGAAGGCTGAGGCAGGAGAATTGCTTGAACCCAGGAGGTGAGATTGAAACAGCCAAGATTTTGGCATTGTACTCCAGTCTGAGCAACAAGAGCAAAACTCTACTTCAAAAAATAAGAAAGCATTGTCATCTATAAAATGGTGTTTGGTTTTCCTTGGGCTGTATTTCTATAAATGTGTTATTGGCATGTGCTTCAAAATAATGAAAAACTCCTATAATTCTACTATGACTTAGTGTATGTTATTAACAGAAATAACTGTTATGTCAAATTGTTGAATGCAACAGAAGTCACCAAAATCTCCCTTTCAATTGTGGCTTTCATTTCTGTTGTCCTAAGACTTTTTGTCATTCACAGACAATTGTTGTCTTGTCTTAATCCTCTTTGAAAGGTGATTTATAATGAGCTATAGGACATAGACAGATGCTCTTAAATGCAGCTTCCTGATAACTTTTGAAATTTTGTCATTAGAATAAAAAAAACTTTGAGGACTCTCATGGAGAGCTGAAATGTTCATGAATATCAAGCAGAATGGGAGATAACTGCATGGAGTGAAGTAATATAAGAATTAAGTCATCTTTTTGACTTTGCTTAAAATAAGACTCATCCTTTGTTTTGTTTTTCATGGTCCAGGAATCTTTTATTTTGAGATATTTACAGCTTTTAGCAAGTGAGTAAAATATATTCCTGCAAACAAAATTTGGAGCATATTTGTTTCTCTCTGTTTACTCCAGAATTTGGAAACTATGTGTGAGTATTCTTAACTTATGGAAATGTAATTTCCATAAGTGTGAAAGAATGTTTTCTTCTGCAACAGGACACAATTGGAGAAATTAGTTATTTTGCCAAGGTTTCGATTGGAATGGCATGCTTTCCTTTAAGGAATCAAATTTGACTTATAGAGCCAATAAAAGGCCTTTGGGAAAACTAGCTTTATAACTGGTCTACACAATCCCTGTACAGGGTTCTTAACTTATGGTAAGTAAATAATGTCACTTATTGGCAGGCTCATGAGTTCCAAATTATCCTGTGATCTCAAAACAGAAATTTATGCAACTCATATTGTTATTTGAGGATACCAACTCATGGCTGGGCTCAGCTTAAAAAAGTCTTATCTGAGATTCATCTTATGGAACACAGTTTTATCAAAGCCAATGTAAAAATAATTTTTCTTGCTACATTTTATACAAGTGATCAGGCCAAGTATAATAAAGCAACTTGGTCTTACCATGATTTGTCTTCAGTAAAAATAAGAGACTGGAGAGGGAAAAAATATGTACTTTAAGAACTATGGTACATCTGTTATTAGTGCCAGTGTTTTTTAGACAGAGTCTCACTCTGTCACCCAGGCTGGAGTGCGGTGGGACCATCTTGTCTCACTACAACATCTGCCTCACCATTTCAAGCGATTCTCCTGCCTCAGCCTCCCAAGTAGCTGGGATTACAGGCACCTGTCACCACGCCCAGCTAATTTTTGTATTTTTAGTAGAGACAGAGTTTCACCACATTGGCCAGGCTGGTCTCAAACTCTTGACCTTGAGATCCACTCGCCTCAGTCTCCCAAAGTGCTGGAATTACAGGCGTGAGCCACCATGCCTCCACTTAATTCTAGATTTATCTGTTGTTTTTAAGTTTTGTTGAAAGAAGTTGAATCTTTGAATAAACCAGTAACAAGTTCTTAATTTGAGTCATTAATAGTCTTAAATTATACTTTAAGAACTACGATACATCTGTTATTAAATTCCAGTTTTATCTGTTGTTTTTGAAATTTTTTTGAAAGAAGTTTAATCGTTGAATAAACCAATAACAAGTTTCAAAATTGAGGCAGTAATAAATGTCCTACTAACCAAGAAAAGTCCAGGACCAGATGTTTTCACAGGTGAATTCTAGCAGAGATTCAAAGAGGAGTTGGTATCATTTCTTCTGAAACTATTCCAAACAATTGAAAAAGAGGGACTCCTCCCTAACTCATTTAATCACTCCAGCATCATCCTGATACCAAAACCTGGCCCTGGTGGGGCTGCTGTTAGTGTAGTATGAGAGGGGGTGTGGATGGGGTTTATCATTGGGCCAGGGGTTAAAGAATTCTCTGGGCAGCACACTGCCTGGCTCCATTCTCTTCATTTATGGGGAGGGTTTGATACACAGAGAAAGAGGAGACCCATCTCAATAAATAAAGGGTGTAAATTGAGGACTGAAATGAAGGACCAATCTTTGGAGGAGGCTGCTTGTATCTAACTCTGAGAACACATTGGGGCTGCATGGGATTGGAGGAGAGGAGGGAGCCCCTTAAGAGTAAGGCCCCAAGAGGCTGGTCCTGCTCCCTTCCTTCCCCACAAGGCCCCTTCAGCACCTTCCATGCAGGCTCTGTCAGCATCTTGTCCTTCCACTTGTGTCTAGAAAATCTAAGTTCTCCAGGAGATGTAGCCACTCCAGGTGGCTGAAACAAATGGCTATTTTCAGCCCAAGAAGCAATTTTGAATCTGCTTTCAGGCAATGAACTGGCTAAGTGAGAATGAGAAAAGGGGACCTAGCAAATTAGCAGAGGGGAGAGGAAGACTCTTTTTAGTGGCCAACTGCAGAGAGCCTATGCCATCAGTCCCTGGTCAGTGTCAGGTCCTGTCTCAGAGTGGCCACTGGGGCACCAATATTCCAGCTGGGCAGGTGCTGGGAGTAAGACCTGAGATGTGGCTCCCGGTAGCCTCACAGCTGCCTTAATGTCCTGCAGCTCCAACCATTTCTGCCAGCTGCTGCCCCTATCCCAGCAGGCCAGCAGCACTCATTCAGCACCTGGAGTGTCTGAGGCTCCACCAGAATGTGATTCAGGACATCAGTCTTGTACCATCCTTGACCTAGAGAGTGAGCCCCAAGGGACAACCTCTGTGTAGGTAGTAACTTAGCTCCGTGGTGTCTGTGTTACCAAAGACCAATTGCTCCTGCTGGTTGAGATTAGGTCCCAGGACCTCTGCAGGTGAGGTGGGTGACCATGAGGCAGGCACTCCAATCTTTGATGCTCTGGGGCTTAATACCCCCACAATAGGCACATGGCACCCCCACTTTACAGACATCTCAGTGGAAGTCAAAGCAGTTCAGACTGGGGAAGAATCTGACCCTGAGCCCAGGGTCCCACCAGACAGTTCTCTAACCAGCATCTAAAAACTCTTCCTCAAAATGGCTAGCGGTCAATATTTGCAGCTTTGCCAATGCATCTCAATTGCAAAGACTCAAATCTGCAGCTGTAGCATGACAGCAGTCCCCCACAGGCAACCTGTGAATGATGGCATGTGGCTGTAATCTCACAGGACTTTACTTACGGGCACTGAAAACTCCAATTTCAAAACTTCAAAAAATATGATCCTTCTTTTGGTTTGTTCCACCATTTGGAAATGTCAAATTCATCCTTGGCTCATGGGAAGCAGAAGGGCAGGTGGGGAAAGTCTGCTCTTTGATGACCTCTGGTGGAAATGATGCTCAGAGGAGGAGATGACAGGATGGGGTGAGCCCAGCCCCCTCACAGCTGAGATTTCCCCAGGAGGAATCCCTGTCTGCACCACCCTACTCATCCTTCATTGTGGCTTAAAGAGCAATGCAGGTGCAGAACTGGGGAACAGAAAAGACCTCAGCAACAACAAACAAAAGAGATGCAGGATCGGGCAGCCACATGGAGGGATTGCACTCAACAGTGCACTCTGCAGAACCCATTTTGTTTTAGACTGGGTGTTGCTTTGTCTCCCAGGCTGTACTGCACTGGCCCAATCATGGCTCATCACAACCTCTGTCTCCCAGGTTCAAGCAGTTCTCCTGCCTCAGACTCCCAAGTATCCCAGGTTCAAGCAATTCTCCTGCCTCAGCCTCCCAGGTATCCCAGGTTCAAGCAATTCTCTTGCCTCAGACTCCCAAGTCTCCCAGGTTCAAGCAATTCTCTTGCCTCAGACTCCCAAGTAGGTGGAATTATAGGTGCCCAGTACCATGCTGGCTAATTTTTGTAATTTTAGTAGAGACGGGGTTTCACTATGTTGGCCAGACATATCTCCAACTGCCGATTTCAGGTGATCCTCCCACCTTGACCTCCCAAAATGCTGGGATTCCAGATGTGAGCCACTGCACCTGGCCTAATTTTTATATTTTTATTAATGACAGTGTTTTGCCATGTTGGCAAGCCTGATCTCAAACTCCAGACCTCAGGTTATCCACTCGCCTTGGCTTCCACAGTCCTAGGATTACAGAGGCGAGCCACTGCACCTGGCCAGTAGCAGCCATTTACACCAAGTTGAGCACAGGCACTACTAGCACCAGGGGGACAGTGGTGGGGGCTCTGTGGAGGAGGGGACATTCTGTATTCTGCAGCTTATATGGAAGCTCCACACAGCAGTCATTACATAAAACACACTGGGAAAAGGGCAATATCCAAATAGGACACCAGGTCTGGCCAGTTGGGTATCAACAGTCAGAAACCTGGGACCCCCATCTAACAGAGGAGGACCGAGGCTGGGGTGAGGAAGCCATCAGAGTCACTAGGTGAGTGGGTCAGAGCTGGAAACACAGCAGGTGGGGAAACACCCCAGTGAAGGCTGAGAAGCTGGGGTGGGAACACATCCCATGGGCAGATGCACACAAGCAGTCCCTGGGTGCCTCCCCCTGCCCAGTGACTGCCCAGTTTCTAAAAAGCCACTGAGGCTTGAGACCCAGGGAGACAGCACCTGATCGTCACCCCCAGGCCTTTCTGCCAAGACCAGACAATGCCCAGTGCAGGCAAGTGGTCTTGGACTGAGATACGGGGCATGGGTGCATGTTCCTATCTGGCAGGTGCCCTTACCTAGACCTGCCTGAGCTGCTTGCACCATCACTTGTTATTCTGCCTATGTATGACCTAGATTCAAAGGTTCAGCTGTCCATTTTGGCCACACCATTCCCTGGCTCCTCTGCCAGGCCCAATTGTGCCTGACCTACATAAGCCAGCCCCACTTGGATTCACCAGAATCCTTCCAGTCAGAAGGACTCACATTTGTCCCCTGAAATATCCACATGTGCCTGTTATGTATTTATGTATGTATGTATATATGTATGTATTTATTTATTTATTTATCAATAAGGAGTCTGGCTCTGTCACCCATGCTGGAGTGCAGTGTTGTGATCTCTGAGGAGACTGTCTTTTGCAGGGGCCACAGCCAAGGGCCAGCTTTCTGGAAGCCCCAGGGTGAGGTGTACTCCTGTCCTGACTTCAAGCCTTCCAGTTCTGGCTGTCAGGTCTTTAGGGGACCATTCAGCACTGGGAGCTGCCTGAGACCACCAAATGGCAGAGAACATGACAGCCTCAGCCCAAGACCCTAACCTGAGAGCAAAAGCCAGATGGTTCAGTTGTGTCTGGATAGTGACAACAGGCGAATCCATCTGCACAAATCCTGCCTTCAATCTTGTCCAGTGACAGTCTAGGGGGGCATAGAGCAGCCCCCAGGCCAGCCCCGCCCAATGTCTCCATCAGTGTAGCATGGAAACAGAACCCTGTACTCAGCTGAAAGCTGAGCCCTGACCTGCCCACACACCCTGCCCATGAGGGACTCTGACTTCAGGCAGAGACAAGAAGCAGAGTTGTCAACTTTTGTGATTCCCTCCCAGGACCCACAAGGGCCTGAAGAGATTCCAAAGGAGCTGAGCTGGGAGAGTCAGGGAGGGGCCTACTGAGTGGAGGGCAGTGTGGGCCTGGGCATGAGTGGGCACTAAGAGCACATGGTCTGGCTCCCGCTGGAGAGGAGGCAGCAGGGGAGATTCCTGCAGAGCCTCACATACTCCAGTCAGCTTCCAGGTATATGTAGTGCTCATAAGCCTCCCAGAAGACCTAGGAATTGTTCTTTCTTTGTCAAGAAAAGAGGCAACTCATCCATACCCACACAGACACTGATGCCCACACACATCAGAGAATGAATCTTTTGTGCCCAAGGTGGAGCAAAAGGGGAATGTCTTCTGCTTCCCCTGTGGATCCCATAACACCCGCTCCTCCTGGTGCCCCAACCACCCCACAGGGCACTGACCACAACCAAGTGCCCCATGGAAAGAACAGCCCATGGCTGGAACCCAAGAGGTGCTATGTCCTGAACAGGCCATACTGGGTCCATGGTGATATTTCCCTATCACACAGTCTTTAACATTACCACCCACTGGCCCTGTGCTTCAGTTTCCCTTGGTGGTACAGGGTAATGATCCCACTCTGAAGGCTGGAGGACCTGCAGAGGTCACCACACCAGTTAAATGGCTGGATTGTGAAAGTGGGGCTAGAGACACTCCCTGCCTTGGGTCTTTTGCGTTGGGACTGATGTCCATCAGGCCACAGCAATTCCAGCCTGCTGGAGAGGGCTGTGTTCCCTGAACTCTGTGTGGGAAATTATGCTCACTGTTCTGGGTCAGTATTGTTGACTCCCCAAAAATACGAGGGCAGGCGTGCTCCATTATATAAGCCTTGGGTCAATCCCAGAGAATAAGCATCAAATTCACTCATGTCTGAAACTGGCTGCCCCAAGATATTTGGGTTTTGGGGTGAAATAAGGGTCTGGAGTTAGCATCAAAGTGTTCTGGTATGGGAAGCACATGAAATTCCCTGCAGCTCTCTGAGGTACAGGATGTGGTGCCAGGTTTTAAAAAGGCCTAAGAGGAGGGCGTGGCCAGAAAGATCCCTGAAGCGAAGGGTAAGGGTTTTGCCTTTGATACCTCCCCACAGGAGACATTCCACAAAGTCTCATGACAAACTCAGAACAGGCAAAACAAAAAACAAACAAACAAACAAACAAACAAACAAATGAGGCAGGTTACAGGAAACTGGAGTGGAGCAGAGAGGGTAACAAGAGATTGCAGGAATCATCTGAAACAATCCAGAAACACCCTTGTTATACCTTGCCATATCAGTCTTCTCAGACAGCTGAGAAATATGAGGTCTGGAGGAGGCACCCAGAGCCTGGACAAGCAGCTAACAGCCTGGAGCCACTGAGGTACAAGCAGACACCGCCCCAACCCTCAGCCAGAGGACCCCCAGCTTATTCACATAAAAATCATTCAGGTTGCCTGGGCCACTGGCCCGTCCCAAACCCTTCTCTTCCATTTATCAAGCTACAACCTTCCTGCGAAGCTGCCAGGCTAGGGATGAGGATGCCTCGGTCCCCCTGAAAATTGGCTGTCCCCAGGGGGCAGGTGTCTGGCAGCCACCCACCAGGCCACTGCTTTCTGCTTACTGCCAGGAGACTGGGGTAGTGTAAGGAGCAGGCTGCTCATGGAGCACTTAGCCTGGCTTGTCTGGGAACTGTAGGTGCTGCACCTTGGGGACCGTGGTACCTCTGCAGATTGGGATTGATGCATGCTTCCCCCCGTTGCCCCACAAACCCTTCTAGAAGGCCCACCATGTCCCACCAGACCTTGAAAGCCAGTGACTTCACAACCCTGGGACATCTGCCTGCTGCACTCCTCCTTATGTTCGGCAGTCCTGGGGGGTGACCCACCAGCCCGCCAGGTGTGAAAGCAGCGTGGGGGCAGTGGTAATGCTAGAGGGTGTCATCTTGTGATGCTGGGCACCAGGGGACTGGACATGAGCTCACGCACTCACACCCATCCTCCGAATTCCACCTTCTCACTGTGGTCAAAGTTGGCCAGGAACTGGGACCTGGGGAAAGAGGAAACAGACATCTCCATGCCGGGTCCCTACAGGGTCCTCACAGTTGGGTGTCGGTTCTGCCACTGCAGGTGCCACATCAATCGCTGTGCCAAGGTGGCTCCAGCATGATTTTCAGGAAGCAGGGGCAGCCAAACCAGGCACTGGCCCCATGGTGCCACTCACACCTGGCCACTACTTTCCACCCAGGTGCCTGTTCCACATCCTCAAAGCCTCAAGCCCCTGTATCTGGGCCTTTGCCTTGTCCCAGATGAATCTTTCTTCACCTGCTGCTCTCCAAGAGCTCCAAGGAGGCACCGGCCACAGCAGCCACAGCCAGGCAGAGCACGATGATGTAGGCCAAGGCTCCTAAGGCATGGAGAAGACCTTTCTGTCATTGACTAGGGCCCATGACTACCAGCAGGCATGCTGACCACCCCCCCCATGCCCATCTATGGCACCCACAGAAGGAGGGTTATGGGAAGTAGGCTGCTTATCATAACTCCAGTTCTGGGCCCCCTAGATGTAGGATAGAGGGGGATATGCAGAGCTGGGATGTAACTTGCAATGTGAATGGTCTGTCTAGGGCTGGCTTGGAGCTCCAGCCTCTTCTCTTCTTGGTAGTGGGCCTGAGGCTCATCTGCAGCTCTCTTTTATGCCTTTTATTTTGCAGAGCTCCCAGAAACCAGTTTTCTCATGGGCATGATAAGATGGATGAGGCCCAGGGTTCTTTCAGCCTCTTCCCAAATATGATCTTTGTATTTCCTCCATATATGTGGGGGACAGCAGGCCCATATTAAAAACTCAAATTCCCCCCAATTTATACTTGGTCCTGAGATTTGTCATCTTGGTCAGAATCTAAGCAGGTGCCTCCCTACCTATAAGAGGCCATTGGGCATCTTATCTCACATTCTGGGGACATGACCTGCTATGATGTCCATCTACTTTGAAGAAGTGTCTAACTCCTTGAATACAATTGAGGCCCAGAGATCTGTATCCAGTAGTCATTGAATTATGCCAAGGTTCTAGAAAAGTAACCACACAAAGTTAAGTGCTTAATATTTCTGTATTAAATTCATAAATCCCAACAAGGACCTTCTTAGATATCTGAGTGGGTATGGGACCACTTTCCAGCACCCAGGGACCCCTAATCTGTCTATATAAAGGATAAGGGCTAGCTAGAAAAAAAAAACTCTCACATGTTCAATAAAATGGAAATCAGATTGTTAATTTTTCTTAATGAATAAAACAGATTTGCTTTCTATGTGCTATTTTAAATACATGGAAAACGTGGAAAAGCCTTTATGGTTCACACTTTACTCAACAGCAGATAATTCATATTAGAGAAACACTATACAAAAGAAAGAGTTTGATCTTAAATATAAACCTTAGAAATAATCAGAATTTAGAGGGAATTCTTACATAGGGAAACTTTTCAAATGCAATAAATGTGAGGAATTATTCAAAACTCGTCTAAATAAACATCAGAGAATTTCCACTAGATAGTACAAAGGCACTGTAAGTTTCTAACTTACATTAAACAAGAATAGTATAGAGAATAACCTAAAATCAAAACAATTAGATTATTTCTTTGTGTGTTTCAAAGAAGCAAGGACGTTGATATTTGGACAGGTATAGTTATATTTCAATGGATACTTGTTTCGTATTGTCATTATTTGAGATTTTTTTAGAAACAACTATTACTGATGTATTTAACTCTTAAATCAGTTGACACTATGCATACCTTCCAAGTGTTTATATGAAAACATGTGGCCTATTTTTGCTGCATCAGAGCTGGGAGAGGCCATTCCATATTAATTTCTCCATGGAACGTTAATGGCAAATGTAAAATTAAAAAATAAAAATAAACTGCCAGGCATGGTGGTTCATGCCTGTAATCCCAGAACTTTAAGAGGCAGAGGCAGATGGATCATCTAAGGTCATGAGTTCAAGACCAGCCTGGCCAACACGGTAAAACCCCATCATTACTAAAAATCCAAAAAAAATTAGCTAGGCATGGTGATGGGTGCCTGTAATTTCAGATACTTAGGAGGCTGAGTCAGGAGAATCCTTTGAACCTGGGAGACAGAGGCTTCAGTGAGCAGAGACTGTGCCATTGCATTCCAGCCTGGACAACAAGAGCAAAACTGTGTCTCAAAAAATTTGAAGAGAGATGTTCTTTGTGGTTTACAAGTCTGCATGAGGTATGTGTTCTGGGAATTATTCTCTATTAAAGCAAGAGTGAAATAACCCTAAATTTTTGTAATAAATAATTTTATCAATCATCTCTTCTTAAGGGATTAAAAAGCTGGCCACTCTATTAAAATACCTGTATTACAGTAAAAGTTTAAAGTCTTGAATATTATTCAGTGTGATAAAAATGTTTTTAAATTACAGATACCAGAGAAAAGTAAAGATAAACCTTCATGAAATGTTTTAAGTGTATTTTAAATCAAGGTTTCCTAAGTAATTAACCTTTAAAAATAGAGAATGGAAGCATCTAAGATAATCACATCAGTGAAAAAATAATGCTTGTTCAGCATGTGTGACTGTATTTTGACCAAGAAGAATATAGTGGATTTTAGAATGCCTTGCATAGATTATCTGTGAACTTAGACTTAATTAATAAAGTAAATGGTTTTCAATGTTTTAACACTGATGTGCAATAAATGAAATGTTATTGTGTCACCAATGTTAAGCTGTCCTACTTTAATCAAGATTGGGGGCAACACATGGTAACAATATGCTATTGGGTAATACAGTGAAATGACTTATTTGGTAATCATTTGTTCAGAAAACTTAAATAATTTGGAGACTACTGTTGTCAAAAGTTCTATTTCATATTTTTAAAAACCTTTTAGTAACTGCAGGAAGATTATGCCACATTATGATAAAGATCATAGAGGAATGTATTTGGTAGCCATAGTTTCTGAAATTTAAGTCATTATTTATAAAAATTTACTGAATATTGGTAAGGTCTGGTGGTTCATCCCTGTAATTCCAGCACTTTGAGAGGCTGAGTTGGATAGATCATGAGGTCAAGAGTTAAAGACCAGCCTGGCCAAGATGGTGAAACCCCATCTCTACTAAAGATACAAAAGATTAGCCAGGTAATCCCAGCTACTCAGAAGGTCGAGGCAGGAGAATTGCTGAACCCAGGTGATGGAGGTTGCAATGAGCTGAGACTGCACCACCACTGCACTCCAGCCTGGACAACAGAGTGAGACTCTGTCTAAAAAAAAAAAAAAAATTATTTTTTGTACATTTTCTATATATGGGCCAGCTGAACATGTAAAGATATTTTGTGTTTTGATTCGTATCAAATTCAATATACAAATAGATTGAGCTAAAAATAAACTATAAGTGTGAGAGAAATATACAGGAGGAAATTCTGTGTGTGTGTTTGTATGTGTGTGCTGTGTACATTTCTTTAAATAGAAAAAAAAATAGTGGACCAAAAAAATAGTGTTAAAAGAGTGGAAAGTTTGCTAGCAAATCAGCATCCTCACAAATACTTAAAGCAGACTTAGTTTATCTATTGTGCACTGAATTTCTTTTTCCCAAATTTCAAGTCTCCTGGGTTCAGAATCTTCCTTATATACATTTTTTTGTTTACTTGCCTATTATTCACATGAGAACAAATATATAATTTTTTTTGCTCCAAAGTTTATCAAATATTTTTATATTATCTGTTCAGAGATTTTAAGAATGTTTTCATAAAATTTAATGTTGCTCAAAAGTTAATTTGAAGATTTAATTCTGCAGTGAGTGAGCATATACACTTTATTTCACTATTGCATTCCAGTTTTTCCCTTACTGATTGAAGAGAAAACTATGTAAGTCAAAATTTTCTTTATTAAATTTTTGCTATTTATTTTAAGTGACATCACACAATTTTTAAATTTTACCCAGCTGATTATTTTTCCAGTGGAAATTTAGGATGTTTTATAAGTTATGGAGTTATTTTAATGTTTATATAAAGTAAACAAATACAGAGGACAGTGCCAGGTGAGTAGCAGTACTGAGCATTTAAAAGAAAACTGTTTGTTTTCTTTCCTTTTTTTTCTTTTTTGAGCTGGAGTCTCACTCTGTCACCCAGGCTGGAGTGCCCTGATGCAATTTCAGCTCATTGCAACCTCCACCTTCTGGGTTCAAGCAATTCTGCCTCAGCCTCCTGAGTAGCTTAGACTACAGGTATGTGCCACCATGCCCAGCTAATTTTTTTGTATTTTTAGTAGAGACGAGGTTTCACTGTGTTAGCCAGGCTGGTCTCAATCTTCTGGCCTTGTGATTCACCCACCTCGTCCTCTCAAAGTGCTGGAATTGTAGGAATGACCCACTGCACCCAGTGAGAAAACTATCTCTATTGGAGTAATATTACATCTCTCAGGTAAGAGACTGAAACATTTAGAGTGAAGAAATAGCATTGATTGTGAACGTGGAGAGAAGACACCTGCTCTTCTACTGAACTGGCTGAATTTAGAAAAGACAATTCTGCTTGCTTTACTTTATAATTTTCTCTGGTTTCTCACTCTTCGTTTTTATCCTGAGCTACATATGTATCAAAGTCACTTTTTTTTCTTTTGTCTGTGTTGTGGTTACAGCTTTCTCACTGCTCTCCTTACCCCATGTAATCCCACACAAGACTTTCTCAGTTCTGATGAATAGTTTGACATTTTTGCAATGCAATGATAAAATTGTTTTTTTACTGAAGAGTTTGAAGCCACTTGTGGGTTTTAAATACCACATTCTGATAACTTAATTGAGATAAGAGAAAAGTAATGCAATAGTCCAGAGGATCAGCTTAGGCAGCCAGCACTGTGCAGATGTGGAGACAGATTAAATATGATGATGGTGTCTTTCTTAGATATGTAGATGAGGCCTATTGAAAAATATATGTATTGCAGACGCATTTGAAATATGGGGTAGAAACTGAAGTCAGCTCTCTGTAATTACTCTGAGGTCTTAGGATAGCTACAAGGGTTGTCATCACATGAACAAATGTGACGGAGATGAGATGGGGACTTGGAAAATATATTTTTTCTTTTTCTTTTTGAGTATGGGTCTCACTGTTCCTTCTAGTTTAGAGTGCAGTTGTGTGATCTCAGCTCGCTACAACCTCCATCTCCTGGGTTCAAGCAATTCTCTTGCCTCAGCCTCCTGAGTAACTGGGATTACAGTTATGCACCACCACACCTGATTAATTTTTGTATTTTTAGTAGAGACGGGTTTTCACCATGTTGGTTAGAATGGTCTCAAACTTTTGACCTCAAGTTATCCACCCACCTCGGCCTCCCAAAGTGCTGGAATTACAGGTAGGAGCCACCATCCCAGCCTAAATTGAGGCAGCTATAAAATGTTAAGCACTGATATAGTTTGGATGTGTTTCCCAGAGAATCCTGTCCATAAGCTTCTCCCAGGGTCTTTCCTGATCAGCTGTGCCCTGTTCTCTCCTATTGCTGACACACAGCCTGGGCCATTTTCCTCACCAAGATCCCACATTTTTCTTTCCAAGACCCCCCATTTTCCTTGCCAAGACTTCTACTAAAAATACAAAAAATTAGCCTGTCATGGTGGCACATGCCTGTAGTCCCAGCTACTCGAAAGGCTGAGGAAGAAGAATTGCTTGAACCCAGGGGGCAGAAGTTGCAGTGAGCTGAGATTGCACCACTACACTCCAGCCTGATATCAGAGCAAGATTCCATTTCAGAAAAAAAAAAAAAAAAAGTAAAGAAAAGAGAAGAAACAGTTTTCCATTAAATGTTCTGTATCCACTACACACCTGGCACTGTCTTCTGTATTTGTTTACTTTCAGCCTGGTGAAATTTTTAAATTGTGTGATGTCATTTAAAATAAATAGAAGGAAAAATTAAAGAAAATTTTGACTTAACAGTATTTTCTCCTCAATAAGGGAGAAAATGGAATGCAATAGTTAAATAAAGTATAATATGTTCACTCACTGCAGAATTAAATCTTCAAATTAACTTTCAAGGAAGATTAAACTTAATGAAAACATTCTTAAAATCTCTGAATAGATAATATAAAAAATTTTTATAAACATTGGAGCAAAAAAATTATATATTTGTTCTCATGTGAATAATAGACAAGTAAACAAACTATATATATATACATATATATGTGTGTGTATATGTATATATATATATACACATATATATGTGTGTATATGTATATATATATACACACACATATATATGTGTGTATATGTATATATACACACACATATATATATGAAAGATTCTGAACCCAGGGGACTTGAGATTTGGAAAAATTAAGTTCAGTGTACAATAAAGAAACTAATTTTGCTTTACACATTTATGAGGTTACTGATTTGCTAGCAAATTGTCAACACTCTGACACTATTTTTTTGGTCCACTATTTCCTTTTCCATTTAAAGAAGTATACACACACACACACACATACACACACTCACAGAATTTCCTCCTCTATATTCTTCTTATAGTTTATTTTTAGCTTAATCTATTTGTATATTCCATTCAACAAAAATTAAAACACAAAAAATCTTTATGTGTTCAGTTGGCCCTTATATAGGAAATGTCCAAAAAAACAAAAAATCAGTAATTTTTTTTTTAAACTGAGCCTGTGTCACCCAAGCTGGAGTGCAGTGATGCAATCTAGGCTCACTGCAAACTCCCCTGCCTGGTTTCAAGTGATTCCTCTGCCTCAGCCTTCTGAGTAACTGGGATTACAGGCACACACTACCACACCTGGCTATTTTTTCATATCTTTAGTAGACATGGATTTCACCTTGTTGGCCAGGTTGGTCTTTAACTCCTGACCTAGTGATCCACCCACCTTGGCTTCCAAAAGTGCTGAGGTTACAGGTGTGAGCCACCATGCCCCGGCCACTGTTCAGTAAATTTTTATAAATAATGAATTAAAATTCGGAAACTATGGCTACCAAATACATTCCTCTATGATCTTTATCACAACTTGCATAATCTTCATGTAGTTACTAAAATGTTTTAAAAAATATGAAATAGAACTTTTGTCAGCAATAGTCTCCAAATTATTTGTTTTAAGTTCTCTGAACACATGATTACTAAATAAATCATTTCACTCTATTACTCAATAGAATATTGTTACCATCTGTTGCCCCCAATCTTGATTAAAGTACAATAGCTTAACTTACTGCACATCAGTGTTAAAACATTGAAAACCATTTATTTTATTAATTAAAACAAAGTTCACACAGTCTAAGTAAGGCATTCTAAAATCCATTATATTCGTTTTGGTCAAAATACAGTCACAAATGCTGAATAAGCATTATTTTTTCTCTGATGTGATTATCTTAGATACTTCCTTTCTCTATTTTTAAAGACTAAAGTATTATTTAGAAAACCTTGATTTGAAATACAATTAAAACCATTTATGAATGTGTCATCTTTACTTTTCTCTGGTATATGTAATTTAATTATTTTTATCTCACTGAATAATATTCAGGACCTTAAACTTTTACTATAATACACTGGTATTTTAATAGACTGCCCAGCTTTCTAATCCCTTAAGAAGAGATGATTGGTAAAATTATTCATTTCAAAAATTCAGGATTTTTTTCACTCTTGCTTTAATAGGGAGTAATTCCCAGGCCACCTACTTCATGCAGACTTGTAGTAAACCACAAAAAAGCATCTCTCTTTAAATTTATTTTTGAGATAGAGTTTTGCTGTTGTT
>CAUYNB010037116.1:0-23961 GCA_963574225.1 Lagothrix lagotricha | reverse complement strand
TTTGCCTTTTCCAATAAACAATGAGATTCTAATTCTCCTCCCATGGAGGAATTGAGCTTATGTCTATCCCTCTTAACTCTTTTTTCTCGCTTGAAACTGACTAGGGCAGAAATGACATTATGTGACTTTTGAGGCTACATTAGGAAAGGTCATGCAGCTTCCACCACCAGGTTCTCTTTGGATGCTCACTCTTGGACTCTGCTATGCTGTGAGGAAGCCTACGTTGCCTGAGGACAGGCCCTGTGGAGAGGAACTGAACTCTCAGGTGACCCCAGCACCAACTTGCCAGTCATGTAAGAGAGTCACCTTACAAATGAATCCTCTGGCCCTAGTTGAGCCAGCCGAGTTGATGCTACCCGGTACAGAGATGGGCTGCCCCAGCCAAGCCCTGCCCAAATTGCACATGTATGAGCAAAATAAATATGTTGTTACAAACCATTAAGTTTCGGTGTGGTTTGTTATGCAGTGACAGAACAAATTGCACATGTATGAGCAAAATAAATATGATGTTACAAACCATTAAGTTTTGGTGTGGTATGTTATGCCAGAACATCTGGCTATCCTCTAGGGACAGAAGATATGTCTTGTGTATCTTTATATTGAAGCTGCAATTAGAAGAATGAAAGGTTCTTGATATTTGTTGTTGATAATCATAAAATCAAAATCCAGGGCAAGTGTGGTAAATCCCCAAATCCAAGGGCAAAAGCATCACAGAACTTAGAATCTGGAAGGAGCCTTAGCAATCATTTAACCCAGTTTCCCCTACATGATGGAAATGCTGAGGCCAAGAGATACTAAGTGACTTACATAGGTCACATCACAAGTTAGTGACCGAACTAAGACTTGAGTCTCATGCTTTATTTGTGGGGGAAAAAAAAAACAAGATTAAAACAAATAAAAACAAGTTCTGCTTCATGAAGCAAGCAATTTACTTATGGATTCACCAACCCAAAGTGTGTTCACCTAACTCTAAGTTTAAAAATGTTAAAGAAGAGATCAAATTGGAGACCACGGGGTCCTACAGGATTAAAGGAACACTTACACGTCTAGGTACCCTTTCCCTAACACCTACACTGATATTAAGGAGGGTGTTTATTGCCCTTACTATATGTTTTTCTTAGGTGATAAGTTGACTAATATCAGCCAACAGGAAAATCATTGTTTTATGTAACACCATTTTAGGCTTTGATTCTCACTAACAAAGGGCCTTTAACTGTGTCGGGAGATGATTCTCCGTGATCCTCTAATGACTTTCTATCTCATGATTAAGGCACTGATCACCCTTTGCTCTAAACTATCTTTTCAGGGATCTTTAGTGAATGGCCTTGGGAGACAGAGGTAGCACCTTCCTCTGGAGCAAAGGACAATCAACTTACTGCCGATTATAAAAGATTTGTCTTCTCTAAGTTCAGGGCTTCTTCTCTGTAATGCAAACACTACATGTGCGACATCCATCTGGGCTCATCTGTGTCATCGCATGAGACTCGGAGGCAAGGGGCACTGAGGCAATATGGTGCTCATGCAGCTTTGCTGTGAGTAATGAAGTCCTTTGTCTCTGGCCCCGGGGGGCCTGCATCTTCTGCCACCATCCATGGACTGTAGCAGGCTGAGCAAGCTTGTTAGCTGGAAAGGAGGGTAAAACCTCAGATCCTTTGCAGTCTTGACATGCCTTCTTTTTGTGTTGGAAATGAGGCCAGATCAACAATAAGAGGACAGAACTTTGCAGGTGGAAAGAATGGCCCTGAGTCCTACAGGCACTGCTTGTGGTGGTTTTACTGTGTCAACTTAGCTAAAGTGGAACTATGCTGTGCAAAAGTCCTTTCCCCAGATAATTCCAAGTTGGGACTGCACACAATGAAGATTTGCATGCAGTTTGGAAGCCACATAACAGCAGCCATTATGCTTTTAGTTCAGCACAGGCCCCAGGGACTGATCTGCTTGCTGGCTAGTCTTGTTAGCATGCGGCAGAGGCAGGGCATTCGGCTCCTTCAGCTCCCACCAGATCAATTCCTTCAGCTTCAACTAGTCCTGGGCCAGGTACATGCACAGCTCCATAGCAAAAGGCACCGATTCTTTGATAGATCATCAGCACCACTGGTTAGACATCAGTGAAACACAGATCCAGGCTCCAGTTTGCCCTTGAGCGTTCTACTTGTCTATTTCCCTTTTTCTCCCCAACTGCCTGCCCTGCTGACCTACAACACCCTGAGGCCAATCACAGCTCCCCTTCATGGTCCCTTGTTGGTGACTTTTCTACAATCTCAACCCAATCTCCTTTCGGAACGATACTTGCTTAACCCTCACACAGTTGTGTAAAGTCTAAGCTTTGTAACAAATCCCTTATTCATACCACTCATAGCGGTTGTGCTTCCCAGATCAAACTCTGATGCTCTGCTACCGAGTGTGCTGACAGGGAATAGAATGACAAATGAACCAGAGGAATTCTACTCGAAATCTCAGCTAGTTAATGACTGCAGTCAAATCAACATTCCCTCAAGAGCACTGGCAGAAAGCAAATCAACACACCTAACACACCTTGTTCCTAAGTCATCAAAAGTGTTCACATTTTTTATGCTTTCTGATCCAGCCATTCCACTTCGAAGAATTTATCTCGAGGAAATAACTATAATACTTTGATAAATTATATGGTGAACCTTTCAAAGGACATATTTGAGTTAAAATAGATGGTCCCTGAACTGCTACGTCAAGATGGTTAGTTATGCTGACCGCAGAACTTTTTGTTTTGCTGAGTGAGGATACAGAGATGAATGGCTCTGAACTCTGGACATCATGAGGGACATTTGGAAACCGTCTGGGGAAGAGAAAAAAGAGAGAAGAGGCCACTGTCTGGAAAGGAAAATGGGTTAAGCACAAATATCAAATGGCTAAGTTTCTAACTGTTTCTCCATGAAATATTCATGTCCTCTAATTCACAGTGGGGTTGGCTCTATTTGGAGGTAAGTCTGAGAGGGGAGACCCCCTCGCCTCCTTCTATGTCACCTCCTCCCTCCCCCTCTTCCAGATGGGAAGGAGAGTGAAAAAGGAAAATAAAATAAAATAAGTTACCAACGAGCTGGGAAAATGACTCCCTTTTTAGTGCCCAGCGTCTCTGCTATCTGTTAACCTCAAAAGAGCTACAAATGAGTGTTATCTCTGCCGGCTGGAGCACAGCACTGGGTCACGCCCCCACATCTCCACGGACCAGGCTTCCTCCTGGAAACACCTCTGACAACAAACAGATTGTTGCTTTTGTCTTGTCTCTGTAAGCCCCCTCCCCTGCTGGTCCCCGCTCATGCTGCATATGAATTAACAAATCAATGAAGCCAAAAGATTGTAAGGTCAGAAGTCCAGCAAATGGACAATGACATAGTTCTGCCTCAGTTTCCCCTTTAGACTTGTAAGTCTACAAAAGGGGAGAGAGGCTGCAGCTCCAAGACCTCAGTTAAAGAGGCTATAGGCACCCCCAACTCCCGGCCGAATAAAAAAGTCACTTCCTTCCTCAGTTCGGTGTTCAAGAGGTTTGTTCCCCACTGCTCCTGCTTCACGTCAAAGCACTGAGTCCTGCTTTATAAAAAATACACATGAGGCAAAAATGGGAAAAAAGAGAAACTATGGGAAACAGTCTAGAGTCGAACAATTGGGAATTATTTAAATAAATTGTGTCATTTCTACAAAAAAATACTGAGATATCATCAACTGTATTGTAAAAGAATGTTTAATGACGTGAAAAAAATCTTAAGAGAGCACATTTCAAATACAATGTAGACTATTAACCCAGGAAAAAGACGAGCGACCACCGAATGCTGGCAGCTGCTACGGTACATGAGGCCAATTTTTATTTTCTTCCTTTTATTTACTTATAATGTCTTAAATTTCTACCATAAACATGTATTTCTCTTGTAACAAAAAAAGCAGCTGTATGCATATTTTTGTAAACTGGGTGAGACTTATTGAGATGGAGCAGAGGCCCCCCCATTTTAGGGACCTATGAGCCCCCCAAGTATGAAAATAAAGGAAAATCTTGAGTTCCTTGTAAGGGGAATTCCAGATACCTAGCTAGCTAGCCATGAGAAGTAAATGAACAACTTGAGAAGCAACAAGGTAATTAGTAGCTTAAAACAACAGCAAAGGAAGTTGGAGTCAGGAGACATTTAGTGTTACTACCAAAACTAAAGGTAATATCTAAACATATGTCTCTGAGTTGTTTTACAGAAACCCAGACTCCCACCAAACAGATCCAAGTAGACCCCAGATAAGAGGGAGCTGAGGATTGAACTCTGACCACCATTTTGTGTTCTAAATTTCTTTCTCAGGGATCTGGAGGGAGTCATACCCATGAGCCAAATCTAACATTTTTTTCTGCTGACTCCAGATTTTTAAATAGAGCATGTCTTCCTTAACCAATTGCAAATAAGAAAAGCTCTGAATCTACCTATGACCTGTAAGTCACTGCTTCAAGATATTCCACCCTTTTAGGCCAAAACCAATGTGTAACCTCATGTATTGATTTCTGATTTGGCCAGTAACTTCTGCTTCCTGAAATTTGCCTCTGTCTTTAAAAATCCTTGCTTGCAAGCTATCGGGGAGGTCAGGATTTGAGCATTATCAGCCTGGTCTTGCTTGCTTGACACCCTGCAAACCAACAGCTTCCTTTCTATTTCTATTACTGCAAATCCTCAGTGTGGATGGATGTCTGGTCTTACTGTGCTGGGTGAGCAGACCCCAACTCAGTCTTATAACTTGATACCCAGAACACAGGCTCAACGGTAGGAGAAAAACAGTAAGTAGACTTAGGCAAGGTTTCGTGGTCCAGAAATTGCTATTTGGATCCAGCTGCATCCCATCACGGTCCCACCACCCTCCAGGAGTCCGAGCACCCTCCTCTCCACCCCCAACAGAATCGCAATGGGAAGTACAGAAAAACTTAACACAAAAGAGGTGGCTCATTGTCCTCAACAGGAGGTAATCTGAGTTTCTACTGGACTCTGTCAAAGGCTGACAACTGACTCCGGGGAGCAACTTGGTACTCTCTAGTAGACTGAAGGCGCGCATCCAAGTTTCCACCCTAAAGAAACGTGCTTAAGGACTTGTGCATTAGAATGTTTATTCACTTTGGGGCCTTTTTATTGGATTTGTTTTTTTTTTTTTGCTATGGAAAAATCTAAACATATATAAAAGTTAACAGTTATATAAATGTACATAAAAGTTAACATTCCTGTCACTCTGTTTCAATAACAATCAATTCATAGTAATATCATTTCACCTAAACCCCGCTCACTCAGCACCATACCTGTATTATTTCAAACCACATCCCAGACATTCTATCATCTCATTCATAAGTATATACCGAATATATACATATTCAAAATTCTCAAATGTGTATATATATATATCTCAAAAATAAAGAATCTCCTAAAAAATAACCAAAAATAGGCCAAGTGTGGTGGCTCACGCCTTAATCTCAACACTTTGGGAGATCGAGGCAGGCAGATCACCTCAGGTCAGGAGTTCGAGATCAGCCTGGCCAACATGGTGAAATCCCATCTCCACTAAAAATACAAAAATTAGCTGGGCGTGGTGGTGTGCACCTATAATCCCAGCTACTCAGGAGGCCAAGGCAGGAGAATCGCTTGAACCTGGGAGGCAAAGTTGCAGTGAGCTGAGATCGCACCACTGCACTCCAGCTTGGGCGACAGAGCAAGACTCCACCTCAAAAAATAAAATAAAATAAAATAAACAACAAAAATAACCAAAATATTAATAATCATAAAATGAACAACCATACTAACAAGAAAAAACAATTATTTCACAATATTTTTAATTATCAGGTTAGAGTTCAAATTTTTGATTTTTTTCATAAAGGAGAGACTTCTTAAGACAATTGGGATTCTGAAAGTGACAGGATATTCAATGATATTTTTATTTTTATTGAGACAGAGTCTTGCTCTGTCACCCAGGCTGGAGTACAGTGGTGCAATCTCGGCTCACTGCAACCTCTGTCTTCCAGGTTCAAGCAATTCTTCTATCTCAGTCTGCCAAGTAGCTGGGACTACAGGCACACATCACCATGCCTGGCTAATTTTTGTATTTTTTAAACAGAGATGAGGTTTCACCATATTGGTCAGGCTGGTCTCAAACTCCTAACCTCAGGTGATCCACCCTACTCGGCCTCCCAAAGTGATGGGATTACAGGCATGAGCCACTGTGTCTGGCCTTAATAATATTTTTTAACGTTACATTTTTTAGATATAATAATGATTTTATATTCTTTAAGCCTTATACTGAAATATTTATGGCTAAAACAATATGTTATCGGGAAGATTTGCTTCCAGTTGGAGTAACAGGGGTACAAATGAAGCAAGATTGCTCGTGAGTTCGTCATTATGGAAACTGATACACACATGAGGGGTTTTTATACTGCTCTCTGCTTTTTTATATATCTTCAATGTTCCACCATAGAAAGTTTTAACCAGCCTGGCCAACGTGGTGAAACCTTGTATCTACTAAAAATGCAAAAACTAGCCCGGCATGGTGGTGAACACCTGTAGTCCCAGCTACTCGGGAGGCTGAGGCAGGATAATCACTTGATCACAGGAGGCAGACTGCAGTGAGCTGAGATCACACCACTGCACTCCAGACTGGGCAACAAAGTGAGACCCTTTCTCAAAAAAAAAAAAAAAAAGTAGAAAAGTTTTTAAAAAGCAGATTTAAACAATATATTGTTTACACATAGAAAGATAAAAAGAATAAAAAAAAGAGAAAAGTAAAGATAAATACAAAATTAAGGACATGGTTACCTGGGGTTGGGGAGGCAGAGGGTTATCAAATGTAAATTATTGGAAATGTTCTGGCTCTTAGTTGTGAGTGACTTTTATGTTATTTTCTAAATTAAAATACTGCATGATAGGTAAAAGACAGTAGTCATTTATGCACCATGACAATACTGTGGTGTCCCACACCAAGAATTATAATTAATTCAATTTCTGTGCACTTGGGGGCCAAAGGGAAAGGAGAAAAACTGCTATTGACCAGTACACACACACACACACACACACACACACACACTGAAAAAGCAGCTCCAAAAACAATGCTTATCTCTACTACATGCAGCACTCTGAAGTCTTCTATTCTAGTTCATTTGTTTAAAAATGCCAGTCGGGATTCAATAAACTGGTTTCCTGACCCTGTATGACCCACAGTGTGCAAAACACTGGACCACATGATGATTAGTGCCTCTTCAAATTCTCACACTCTAAAAAGCTTAAGTTGGTTTAATCTAGTCAATTGGCAGTACAGCTGATTACAAACAGCAGTGGCAAAAAAGGGGCTTCTTCTGTATTTTTGTTGCAGAAGATATCAGGGACTGTTCTCTTGAGCTGGGCTTCTTTTCCAGATCTCTAAATGGTGGAGGGCCTCAGGACTCAGTGCTCTCTCTGCACCCAAGCCCAGGGGATATCAACCAGTTCCTAGACTTTATAAACTATTTATATCCTGGTGACTCAAATTTGTATTTCCAGCCCTAACCTTTTCCCTGAACTCCAGATTCTGACATCCAGCTGTCTACATAACATCTCTACCAGGATATCTATTACTGCTCTTAAACCTTTACTCTATAGTCTTCTTTTTTAATTTTACTTTTTTTTGAGACGAAGTCTCACCCTGTCACCAGGCTGGAGTGCAGTGCAGTGGCTCATTCTCAGCTCACTGCAACCTCTGCCTCCTGGGTTCAAGCAATTCTCCTGCCTCAGCCTTCTAAGTAGCTGGAATTACAAGTGCGCGCCACCATGCCCGGCTAATTTTTGTATTTTATTAAGTAGAGACAGGGTTTCACCATGTTGGCCAGGATGGTCTCAATCTCCTGACCTCATGATCCGCCTGCCTTGGCCTCCGGAAATGGGATTGCAGGCATGAGCCACCAAGCCAGCCCCATACTCTGTATTCTATGCAGAGTACTAATGACGCTGCTGCTGATCCTCAGGCACAGACTGAAAGCCCTGCCATCATTCTTGACTTCTCTCTTTCTCTCACACCCCACATTCAACTCGCCCCTCTATACCTTCCAGGCATATTCCAGATCTGACCACTACTAGCCATTTCCTACTGACCACTACAACCACTTTAGCCCACTCCATCAATTCACTCTCAGAGTTCCTGGAAGGAACTTACCTCGAATGTATTCCTTTCACACCTAGAATGTTTTTCTGCCCTTCAGACTTCATCTTGTACCACTCGCACCTTCAGAACAGAGGTACATGCCTCTGCTTTCTAGCAAAATAAGAAGAAGAAAGGCCTGTTCCAGGTAGAATTCCCCAGGAAATTGACATGGAGCAGGACCTCCCTCTCAGGGAACTGAGAGCCCCGCACCCAAGCATGGAAATAAAGGAATATCTTGAATTTCTTCTAGAAAAGATCTAAGCACGTAGCTAGCCCTGAGAAGTAAGTAAGCGACTTGATAAGCAACAACGTATTCTAAAACGATAGCCAAGGAATTTAGAATCATGGGATATTTGGTTCCCCTAGAGAAACTAAAGATAATTTTTTTTTTTTTTGAGACCAAGTCTCGCTCTGTCACCCAGGCTGGAGTGCAGTGGCGCATTCTCAGCTCACTGCAACCTCCACCTCCCAGGTTCAAGTGATTCTCTTGCCTCAGCCTTCTGAGTAGCTGGGATTACAGGCGCCTGTCACCATGCCCAGCTAATTTTTTGTATTTTTAGTAGACACAGGGTTTCACCATGTTGGCCAGGCTGGTCTCGAACTCCTAACCTCGTGATCTGCCCTCCTCAGCTTCCCAAAGCACTGGAATTACAGGCATGAGCCACCACACCCAACCAGATAACATTTTAACATATGTCTCCAAGTTGTTATTCAGAAACCCAGACCCCTACCAAACAGATCTGCAGGGAAACGGACCTCAGTTAAGGGGAAACTGAGGCCTGAATCCTGACCACCTTTGTTCTATATTTCTTCCTGAGGGGCCTGGAGGAAGTCACACCCACAGGCCAGAGCTTACATTCTTTTCTGCTGTCCCCAAATGTTTAAATGGATTCTCTCTTACTTAACCAATTGCAAATTAGAAAAGCCTTGAATCTACCCTGACTTTTAAGCCCCTGCTTCAAGATATCCTGCCGTTTTAGGCTTGATTAAAAAAAAAAAAAAAAAAACTTTATCCAGATTAAATTTAAAGTAGTTTAATTGAGCAACGAACGATTGATGAATTGGGCAGCCTTCAGAATCACAGCAGATTCAGAGACTTCAGTGCAGCCACGTGGTGAAAGAAGATTTACAGACAAAAAAAGGGAACTGATGTACAAAAGTTGGATGTGAGGTACAGAACAGCTGGATTGGTTACAGCTCAGCATTTGCCTTATTTGAACACAGTTTGAACACTCAGCAGTGTGAGTGGTCGAAGTATGGCTGCTGGGATTGGCCAAGACTCAGCTATTGGTACAGACACAGACTCCTAAGTTAGTTTTTCAGTTTTGTCTGCCTATTAAGCTAGGTTGCAGGTGGTCCACAAGGACCCGAATACAGAAGTACGGAGTCCTTCTCCGGCCATATTTAGTTCACTTTAACAGGCTAAACCCAATGTGTAACCTCCATGCATTGATTTACAATTTTGTCTGTAACTTCTGCTTTCCTGATATTTGCCCCTACCTTTAAAACCCTTACCTGCAAGCCATCAGGGAAGCTGGAAATGAAGCATAAGCTGCCTCCTCCTTGCTTGGTGCCACGCAGACAAATGCCTTCCTTCCTACCACTGCAAAACCTGGGCTGGATATCTGGTCTTACTGTGCCAGGTGAGTGGACCTCAGTTTGGTTCTATAACACGATCACTCTAACAGGCCAAGGTACACCCTGCTCCCTCTCCCTCCAAGGCATCGCCTCTGAATTTGTCAGATGCCAGGAGTCACGCTTACCTGTATCAGTTTTTTCCACTGTGTCTGATGGGACTCCTTCTTGCCTCCTTTTCCAGTAGAAGTATGGATTTTTTCATACATGTACATCCTTTGTGCCATTGCTAGAAATATTGCAAAAGAGACAAATGTGTATGTTTAACCCGACATCTAGATCCATGTCCTGCTCACATCTCCAGCCTCAGCACTCATCATTCTCCACTTTGAGCTGAAGTGAGCCAAACAGACTCCATCTTAAATGTGAGCCTAACCAACTCCATCTTAGCTTCACCTTCCCCGCCAGTTCCCTCTTTGGGTGCACAGTTGGGTCACACTGTACCCAGAACCTTGTAACCGTTGTAACCACATTCTGCTTAGCAAGTCCCCCGGCCATTGTGATTACCCCTCTTAGTAACCAACAATCATGAGAACCGTTTTCCTCTTGGTAACCAGCTCCCCCTTCAAACTTGCTTGTTCTGCTTCTGTAAAATTCTGCTTCAGCTAGATTCCCCCTCCCCTCCCTAAAAAATGGGTATAAAAGACTTTACCTCCCTTTCATCAGGGCCGAGAGGTTTTTGAGCATGAGCTGACTCTCGGTCGCCAGCAATAAAGGACAACTCAGAGTGTGGCACTTTCCTTCTAACTCACTCAGGTATAACAGAGCTCCATGGTGCAAGAACATTGCACTCCTTGCAACTACCAAAATGGCAGAAACCCTCTCTCTTTTCATCTTTGTCCTTTACACTTTTGTTCTTCACACTTTTCCTCAACACATAGTATTTTTCCTTGCACCACCACTGCCCAAAAAACATAGTTTCTTCACCTGGTTAATTTGACCTTTAGGTCTCAGTTAAGACGTTATTTCCTCTGAGAAGCCTTCTTTGATCTCCTTTCCCCAAGACTGAGCTAGGTATCTCTCCCACTTACCTCTGGTTAAGTAATAACTTTGGTGATCATCCATTGTTTAGATCCAAGCCAAGTTTCTCATTTTACACGTGCCACAGGGAAAGAAATTAATTCTGCAAAGGTAAGATTACACAGCCGATTAGTAACTGACCCTGGACCCGAATTTAAGTCTCCCGTTTTCTAATTCGTTCTTATTTACAGCGATTGAACCAGGCATTAATACAGTATTGTACTTCTTGAACTTCTGTGTCTAATTATCTGGCTTTTCTCCTCTATCTTCATATCAGATTGTCTGTTCTAACAGGACTGCTTTCAGGGAGTCTATTATATTCCTGGACCCCTCCATATTTTCCTCTATTCTATTGGTTGCTGCTCATCTCCCGTTGGCTTAGAAATCAGATAGTAGCCTTGTTTATGCAGTAAAAGTAAATAAGGACCCAAAGATCTGTTATCAAAGGGCATGGGTTTTAGTGCACCTGTTTTATGCCATCTAATCAGAGTCATAGAGAATGTTTCTAGGTATTTCTTTCTATTAGGTTATAAAGTAGATACTAAATTCATAGATTAGTGAGTTGAGTCTGGGAAAAGGGCTGTGTTATATTTTCTCCCCTTCTTCTCTGTTTTAGACCTCTGAGAAATTTTTAAAAACGATACCCCTCCCTGTCATACAGGATATACATTGTGTTGCTTCAAGACCTTGAAATATTTTGCCACTCAATGTCACATTAATGCTCTAAAAACAAAACAAGTGTATCACGATGTATTATATTTGTCTTGGTAACATGTTATAGACCAGAATAAAATGTAAAGACAGAAAGACTGACATTGGGCAAAATATCATCCATATGCTACCAATAAAATACAAGCAAATAGGTGGGATCAAAAATATTACACACATCCAACATAAATATACACAATAACAGGGCTTCTTTACTTTCAGTAGCTCATCTTATCTTCATCAGAGTTCCCACTCCATACAGCAGGGGTGGCTGAGGTGGGAATTTAATCAGTTTAGAGTATCTTAGTCTCCTCTGGTTTAAACAATCTTTTTTTTTTAAGGCAAAGTCTCCCTCTGTTGCTCAGGCTGGAGTGTGGTGGCATGGTCTTGGCTCACTGCAACCTCCACCTCCCAGTTTCAGGTGATTCTACTGCCTCAGCCTCCTGAGTAGCTGGGATTACAGGCAAGTGCCACCACCCCCAACTAATTTTTGCATTTTTAGTAGAGACAGGGATTCACCAGGTTGGTCAAGCTGGTCTGGAACTCTTGACCTCAAGAGATCCATCCACTTCAGCTTCCAAAAGTGCTGGCATTACAGGCATGAGCTATTGCACCAGACCTAAATAATCTCTTTAAATCATTCATTTCTCTTTTGGGTAAATGCTCAGTGTCATGGTTTGAATGTGTCCCTCAAAGTTCATGTGTTGGAAGCATAATCCCCAATGCAATAGCGTTGAAAGGTGGCATCTTTAAGAGCTGATTAGGTCATGAGGGCTCTGACCTCATGAATCATTAATGGATTAAGGTCATTATCTCGGGAGTAGGTTAGTCATTGCCAGAGCGGGTTTGTTATAAAAGCTAATTCTGCCTTCTCTTATCTCTTACCCTTACATGCACTTTCTCGCCCTTCTGCCTTATGCCATGGGATGATGTAGCACAAAGGACTTCACCAGATGCCCACACCATGCTCTTGGAGTTCTCAGCCTCCAGCACTGTGAGCTAAATAAACTGCTATTGTTTATAAATTATGAAGTCTACCGTGGTCTATTACAGCAGCAGAAAATGGACTAAGACACTCAGACTTTTAGATTTCCTCCATTTCCCCCAGATCCTCTCCAAGATGGTATCTGAGAATATATAGCCACATGGCAGTGGGTAAAGAGGTCTGATTCTTACAGCAGATCTGAGTCCTTAGGTCTGGGTGGCATGTAGCTGAGCTCATCTGGCCCCTGAGTACCTAGCTAGAATCTGCTGAGTTGTAGCTGGTAAACTTGTGACTTGTGGGTTTAAGAGAACTGATGCTTCTGACTGGTAGTCCTAACCTGTGCTAAAGAAGCTTCTCAGTTATTCCTGCTCCACCACACAGCCCTATTATCTTTTTGCTTCTCCTCAGGACACATGACAGCTTCTCTATGCTTTCATACCACACAAGAGAAGAGAAGTGGACTTGCTAACTCAGGCCCTTTCTCTACCTAACCACAGCAGGTCACCTCTTCCATGCCACCTCCTATGGATGAGAGGGGATGTAAGGCTGGCTGCCTCGCCAGGAGCTCGGACACGCCCATCCCTCCCTGAGCCTGAAAACTACGTCACCATTCCGAGCTCATCTAGCTGCGCCATGTAGCTTCCCCAACGCCCACTTCTGCACTCCGCACCCAAATCTGTACTCCACACCAAGCTCTGCACTCAGCACCTAGCCCACCGTTGAAAATCCCCGCCGAAATTTGAAAAACCCTGTTTCCCAATATCCAATCAATTGCCTCATGCTTTGTTTCCCAATATCCAATCAATCGCCTCTAATGTCCGCACACCGAAAATGCCGCCTACCTACCAGTAGCAGCTCGCCCCGTCCAAGCCCTGTTTCCCAACATCCAATCAATTGCCCTACGCTTTGTCTCCCCAATGTCCACTCAATGGCCTCTAACCCCTATAAAACTCCTTGCCCTGGGAAGTTAAGCGCGACTTTTCTGGCCCCCCTTTCCCGGACCACAGAACCTCGCCCGGAAGCTTAATAAATTGGCATTTAATTTTCCTAGGCTGGTCTCAGTTTCCTCATTTTAAACTCGGCAATAACCCTTACAGGGGACATATCAATTCTCTGAGATTTTTGCAATCTCTCAGGGTATCCTTTGGGATGCTAGTTAATGATGTCTTCTTCTCTGAGACACCCCCAAATTTTTCAAGAGCTTCCATTAATATAGTCTCCCAACCTCTATCCCCTTCTACCATCACCCCAAGACTGCTGGGAGCTCTGGCCCTTATGACTCAGACCTTCAACATGTTCTTCCTTTTCTGCTCATTTAAGAGCTTTAATTTCCTTCACTGTTGTGTGCTACATTCTTTACACCTTACCCACCTTCCCTCCTCCAACCTCTGGCTTAGCCTTTTTTTTTTTTTAAGACAGCGTCTCGTTCTGTTGCCCAGGCTGGAGTGCCCTGGTGAAATCTCAGCTCACTGCAACCTTCACCTCCCAAGCTCGAGCAATTCTCATGCCTCAGCCACCTGAGTAGCTGGGACCACAGGCATGCACCACCACATCCAGCTAATTTTTGTATTTTTGGTAGAGACAGGATTTCCCCATGTTTGCCAAACTGGTCTCGAATTCCTGGCCTTAAGTGATCTGCCTGCCTCGGCCTCCCAAAGTGCTGGGATTACAGGCTTCAGCTACCCTGCCTGGCCCCATTTTTCCAGAGTCTTAAAAGGATATTTGCACAGCCCTAGAGAAACCATTAGCCTCAGGAGAAGTTTTCTGCCTCCATTCCCCAACCTCTAGCTGCACTTTCCATCTTCCTACTGCAGTGACTTCTCACCCTGGGACACTAATACCCTCTTCCCACAGACACTTGCAATCACCTGACTTGCTGCAAATGTCACGCTAGTAGAAGAAAAGAAGTTAGTAAACTAAACAGCTTCTATCAGCCAGGTCAGCAAAATCCCCCATACTGCTGCCCCTTCCGTCCATGCACCTACATGGAGAACCTCCACCAGCCAAGTCACAGCATTGGCTTCTGTGACATTGCAGTCCCCAGGCCAGGTAGGAAAACCACTATGAAGACTGGGTTGACTCTGCTTCAGCTGGGGTCAACAGTAGAGGAGCCCTCCCTCTGTGCGAGGCACCACGTTAGCATGGGTCACGTCAGTTCCACCAAACTGAGCAGGACACAGCCCTCACTCTTCAAAAACGCCTAAAGTTTACAGGGAGTGATCACAAACCACACTCACTCACACAAACACACACACACCAAAAAGATACAAGAAAAGTATAACGTGCTAGGGGAATTTAGAGGTAAGAAGTCACATTTAATTGGAGAGAAGCTTCATCCGTAAGATAGACCCGTCTCTTTGTAGCATCTATGTAAACAGAAGACAATATTTATGAAACATGATCATTTTTTAAATTGAATTTCCCACATTGATTATGCCCATTGCACCTGTCATAATGAGGAAATGCACTCAAATTTCCCAAAGTTTATGTGAACTATGTACTTCATTTCCTAGCTGAGATACTTCAGCCAGCGTTTGATGAAACTGTCACAATGGACACGGGGTCCTAGCTACAAGCCATCAGGGAATACACTGACCTACTTTCTATTTCTTATTTTTATAAACACATAGAATTTTTGATGTTCCAAGTACTCTTCTAAGCACTTTGTAAATATTTGGTCACTTAATCATCGTAAACACCCAAGAGGTAGGTTCCATCACTATTCCCATCTTACATACGATGAAACTGAGGCACAGGTCAACCATATAACTTACCCAAAGTCACATAGCTAATACACAGTGGGGTTGGGATTCAAACTCATGCAATCTGTGTTCTTAAACACTAAATTGTTTATTGACTTGACTACAACAGTCCTCTAGGTTTGATCTATGGTGGAAGATGATTTGGCATGGATCTCTCATGTTTCTGCACGTCTTTGAGCAGAGGCATGACTCCCTTTGTTCCTATTATTTCAAGAATGTTTGAAAAGTGAAGAGCTTTTAGAAGATAGAGATATTGTCTCCTGCTGGACCAGAGGGCAGACATACTTACTGCATTATAAAAGATTCAGACTCCCTGAGTTCAGTTTGCTCTACTGTAATGTAATTAACAAGTGACATGTGGTCTTCTTTGTATCACTCTGTGGGAACTGGGGCTCAGGGAACTGGCTCAACTGCTGATACTCTGGCTAATACTATATCTGTAAATGACAAAGTCCTTTGTCTCTGATCCAGGAGCCTCCTGTCTTCTGCCAGCAGCCATAAAATGATAGTAGGTGAACTTGTTAGCTTGCAAGTAGTGTAAAATTGCAGACCCTTCACAGTTCTTGACAACCTATATCCCCAGCATGAACATGGATTTGCCTCATAGAAAACCTTCTAGACAAGGCAGTGTTTAAGCCACGTCTTAAGTGATAGAGAAGAAGGATTTCCTATCTGAAGAATGGCATGTCAGGGAATAGGAGTGTGCATGATACTACAGCAAGTGACTAGAACGTGTTGCTCCAAGTTCCAGGCTATCCAGTAAGTTTTCCATTGGGGGAATAAACCTGTTTTTAGATAAATCTCCTTCCAAAGCTCCCAGCTTCTCTTTAGAAGCCACAGCATGGTTTCATTTTTTTTCACTTTCTCAAATTGGCCACCCATGAGCTAAGATATCACAAGCTATAATTTCCATTCTTCCTCAATTATGTCTGATTGCCTTGCCCCTGGATATCAGGCTTGCTAAAAGATGAATATCTAGGTTCTAGCAAGAGCTAAAGAGGTCTGTGACAGCTTACATCAGGGAGGGTGTCTTGTTCACTAGGAGCACCAAGGCCTTCTCTGCACTTCAGAGGTATGCCTGCCATTAGACTGATGTTTGTGCCCTGAGTTACAAATTTTACCCTAAACATCTGTTGCAGTAAGACATCTTGGGCTTAATTGATGTCAACTGCAACCTCTGCCTCCTGGACTCAAGCAATCCTCCCACCTCAGCCTCCCAAGTAGCTGGGACTACAGGTATGCACCATCACGCCCAGCTAATTTTTTGTATTTTTTGTAGAGATAGAGTCTCACTATGTTGCCCAGGCTTATCTTGAACTCCTGCACTCAAGCAATCCACCCACTTTGGCCTCCCAAAGTGCTGAGATTAGTTTTAATGGGAATGTTCACGTGTAAGATATTGTATCCAACCTGAGTATATAAAAGAATCTCCTAAAGATTAAAATGGAGGACTTAGTTTTTACTCCACCAATATGCTTACGTCTGATTTTGGGGTCTCCCCAGAAGCAGAGCCTAAGAATATGTGTCTTAGTCTGTTTTGTGCTGCTATTAACACAATGTCACAGCCTGGGTAATTTATAATAAAAATTACCACCCTCCCAGTTCTGTCACATCTGCAGAAGTTTATTTAGCTATAGTTCTGGAAGCTGGGAAGTCCAAGATCAATGGGCCCACATCTGGAAAGGGCCTTTATGCTGTGTCATGCCATGGCAGAAAGTGGAAAGGTGAGAGAGAGAGAGACCCAGACCAAACTCACAGCCTCAAGCCCTTTTATAATCAGCATTAATCCATTCATGAGGATACAGCCCTTTTAACCTAAACACCTCCCATTAGGCCCCACCTCCTGACATTGTTGCATTGGAATTAAGTTTCCAAGACATGCTTTTTAGGGGACACATTCAAACCACAGCACAAGGATTCAGATAATATAGCTTAATCCTACTGGGAAAACCGTAGGAGCCAGTGTAGTGTACATACCTCCCAGTACTTGTATGCTAATTCTTGTCAGCCTTTGTTTGAAGGCTGTTACTTCTTTTTTGTTTTTCTGTTTTTGTTTTGTTTTGAGGTGGAGCCTCTGTCGCCCAGACTGGAGTGCAGTGGCACAATTTTGGCTCACCACAATCTCTGCCTCCCAGGTTCAAACGATTCTCCTGCCTCAACCCCCTGAGTACCTGGAACTACAGGCGTGCGCCACCACACTCAGCTAATTTTTATATTTTTAGTAGACATGGGTGTAAGGCCGGCGGCCTCATTCAGAGTACCTTGTGACGTCAGGAAACCGGCGCCCAGGGCAAAGAAGCCGAAACCAAAAAAGCTCCCGCTGAGGCAACCCTGGCCGGCTCTTGCACTAAAAAACCCGCCCGATAACCCGCCAACCAATAGCGGCCCGCCTCGTCTCAATCCAGCTCCCCCGGAGCCAATCAGAGTGCCCTACTGTTGCTCGTTCCTCATAGCCATAAAAACCTCACACGCCAGGAAATCAGTGCAACTTCTCTGGCCCACTTTCCCCGGACCATAGAACCTCGCCCGGGAGCTGAATAAACTGGCATTTAATTTTCTTATACTGGCCTCAGTTTCTTCATCTTAAACTAGGCAATAAACTTTACAATGGGGTTTCACCTTGTTGGCCAGGCTGGTCTCCAACTCCTGACCTCAGGTGATTCGCCCACTTCAGCCTCCCGAAATATTGCGATTACAGGTGTGAGCCACCGTGCCCGGCCTGAAGGCTGTTAATTCACCAATACTTCTGCTTCTTAGGCAAAGAGAGAAGACCGATGGGTGGAAGCCAGCCAGCACCCACCCAAGTGGTGAGGCCAGAGATGTAGGGGCAGCGGGGACACTGCCCCAGACTGAAAGGCTTCTGCTGCCAAGCAAGGGCCACGGAGCCAAGCACACACACTCACCCTCCCTTAGAAAAGAAAGTCATAAGAAAAAAAACCAGCACTTTAAAATTGTACCTTATAATAGAATGACTAAAAACTCAGGGCTCAAAGTGTGTTTTAAAAAAAAGTTTTCTGGAAGGATCTTTAGTGTGTAAGCTGTGAACAAGAGAGATGTCTCTGGCTGCCTCTCTGCCAAAAAGCAGTTGCTTGAGCAGCATGCCCAGCTGTGGAGGGGAAGACGGAGGTGCTGGAGAAGTCATCTCCCTTGTTCTGCCGGTAGCTGGTTCTCTGCTGCCTTTCACTTGTGTCCAACACGGGCACAGGCCACATGAGTGATTATCCTTCAACCGAGAGGTAGCTGGCCCCTGAAAGACTGGGGGAGGGGTGGGAAGCTGTATCATCCATACTTAAGGTCACTCCCCTGGTCTGCACAGTGACACACAGTAGTCATGCTTTGCAGAGAGAGCAGGCCCTGAATGAGCAAGTCAGGGCATGTAGCCTGGCCTTCATGGCTGCCTCCAGGATTTGTTGAAAAGGATCTAGATCCAGGCCAGGCATGGTGGCTCCTGCCTGTAAGCCCAGTACTTTGGTAGGCTGAGGTGGGCAAATCACTTGAGGTTAGGATTGGAGACCAGCCTGACCAACATGACAAAACCCCATCTGTGCTAAAAACACAAAAATTAGCTGGGCATGGTGGCGCATACCTGTAGTCTTAGTTACTAGGGAGGCTGAGGCAGGGAAACAGTTTGAACCCGGGAGACAAAGGTTGCAGTGAGCCAAGATCACACTGCTGCACTCCAGCTTGGGTGACAGAATAAGACCCTGTCTCAAAAATAAAAATAAACAAATAAATAAATAAATAAAGGCTCTAGGTCTAGACTTGGGAAGGGATTCCTGAGGCAGGGGGAGTTCATGGCTAAGTGGGCACAATGTGTTCAGTGAAGTTGTTCGAATATTCCTCTCCTTCTCCCGTACACAAATAGGGCAAGCATCAGCCAAAGACAGTTGGCATGGGGCAAGGGGCAGGGAGCAAAGTGGAAACATCAAGACAACCTGTGGCCTTCAGAACTCACCTTTGTGAGAGGAGGGTCATCACCGTCCCTTGCCTGCTCAAGGCTCTCAGCAGAGGTCTGCAGGGGCCGTAGCAGCAAGGGCCCTCCTCCCCAGCTGAGCACCCTTGTGCTACCCGCTTCATGATTTGGCCATGTGTAGCACCACCACCTGGGCAATGGATGATTAAATAGTCTTCTTCAAATTCAGTCCTTTTTTGACACACACATATTTATTAATAAGGGAAATTTGACTTCATTACCATAAATGAAAATGCAATCTCACTGGCCACCAGTGAAAACTAAACGTTATTAAATTCTAGCCAGATCTTCTTGCCCACCATCAGCTAGGCTTCCGAGGGCCACTCTGTTGAAAAAAGACATAAGGCTTGCTCTTTGATTCATCAGAAGGACTGAAACAGATCTGGGAAGAGAGTGTCTTTCTCAGTCTATGCCATATTGTTATTTAATGTCCTGTCAGTGCTTCTGACCTAGCTCTGGGAGACACCAGCCTCCTTCTAACATTCTGGGTTTTGCTGGCTCACTGCACACTCCTCCACACTGCTGGCAGGGACTCCAAATGCCTAGAAAATTTGCAGCAGAAGTAGGTCACCACCCAGAGCTGAAGCCCTGCCAATGCCTCAGGGGGCGGTATGCAGACACTGGTCTCCAAAGGACACTGAAGAGAGAGGTTTTCAGTCTCCTTCCCCAGGGAGGAGCAGAAGAGAGAGCCACCAAAGAAAGGAAACCAGAATGGAAGAGAAAGAGGGTAAGAAGGGGCACAGAGTGAGCAAGACAGGATGATGGAGAGGACAGCGCACAGCACTCAGCACCACCCCCTCCATGGAAAAGCTGCAGCAAATGTCTTTCACTAGCAGGAACTTTGCTCTCATTAAAGCAGTTCAACCCTATTGAACACAGAGCCTTCCTGTCTGCTAATTACTGCGGTATTGACTGCTGTGGGATCCCATCAATGCAGCCATTTGGATTCACAGTTTAACCTGCAAAAGAAGATTCACTCTTAATTAAAACCAAGCTGACCTTTTGGAAGGCTTATTTCTGGAAGAAAAGAACTGACTTTTTAAAATTAATAAATCTTAATAAGTTCCATAACCACAAGAACAGTGGGCACGTGCACTCGGATATCTGATGGCGTCCCCAATAAGAAAGTTATACAAACCCATGTCACGTCTCCTGGAGCCTGGGATGTGAGATAAACAGATGGGAGATGATTCTATAGAGGGTATGTCAATGGGCACCCCCATTGACTTGAGAAATGGAACTAACCCTTGGGGGCAGGGGGCCAGGGCAATTGTTTTTTGTCCCAAGAACCCATGGAAAACTTTGCAATGCAAGATGTTGAATTGAGGTTGAAACCGGGCTGATGTGGTAACCACAGTGAGAACTTAGGGTGCGGGGCTGTCAGTAATGCTTGGAATCTATGCCCACACTGATGGGGTTCTGCTTTATATATTTGTAAGAATGCACCAAACTTCCAGAGAGAAAAGATAGTTTGAACTTATGGAAACCCAAGACTCATCTTCACCTTTGAGCTACAACTAGTAAAAGACAGGAGACAGGCAAAAAGGGAAAGCAAGACATCCTGGAGATACAAATGGAATTAAGGGTTTCATGTTCAGTGTATTTGGCCAGAGATCAGAAGGATTTCTGGCTTAAGTTTTTGCTTGAAAGGGAGAGCAACAATGCCTTCTCACTGTAGATTGATTTATTAATTGTTTTCCCATGTTAAATTTGATGCTCACAATAATTTGGTGGAGCAGATACCAGAGATAGAAGCTATCATTGTCTTCATTTGACCAATAAGCCTCCTAAGACTTGATTCTACTGGAATGAGTCGAGAGTGGAATGTAATCCCCATTTCAGTTCTACTACCTGCTGGCTGTGTGACCTTGGACAGTTACTTCACCTTCTCCATGCCTCAGTTCTTCATCTGTTAAATAGGAAAAAGATAGTACTTTTTTTACAGAGTTGGTATAAGGATTAAATGAAGTAACATATGGAAGGTGTTTAAAAATATTTTGGTATTTAGTCAGCTTTCAATGAATGTTAGTTTTTATTGACTGAGTTGTCAGACCCGAGATTCTAATCCAGATGGTCTCACGCCAGGATGGATCATTGATTAAGAACAAGAACTTTATAGTCCAGCAGATCAGTGTGCAAACCTCAATTCCACAACCTAACTTTAAGATTCTGTTTCGTCATCTGTAAAATGGGAAAGTGATCATAACACCCATTGCACACACTTGCTGGGAAGATTGTATGTGCTCAACATTTGGTAGTTATCTTCCTCATCTTTATCATTCTCTGTTTTCCACTCACTCACAGAGACATTGACAAAACAAACTGGATAGATAAGAGCATTGCATGATCTTAAGACTACACAGAATCGTGAGATTATATGATACCGTCATCCTACAATACAACGACTTATAAGTTAGGTCATTTAGGAATTTCCTGCTGACGATGGAAGACTGGACCTACTCATCCACTTTTGCTCCCTCCTGAAAACTCACTAATGACACTAAAGAAATTTTTTAAACTTTATAAACCCACAAGGACAAAGAGAAAGCAGAGGAAACATTAGGAACAAAATGTTGAAAGTTGGGAACCAGAGGGGCAAGGATGACTGATGCCAAAAATCAAGAAATCCTAATCTTAATCAGCATGGAGAAAACCAAGAAGCAACCTCCAAAGGCCCTGGAATTGTCAGCCTAGATACTCGTAGGACTGGGCATGAAAATGAAGCTAAACAGAAGATGCTCTAGAAGGAGTCATGCTCTTAGATGTCATCCCCTGCTCAGCCCGGCCAGGTGAGTCATCTCCCAGTACTGGCAAAAGACTGAAGGATTTCTTTTCTGGAAAGGAACACCAGCTACAGTTGAAGATGAAAATATTATACTAAAAAAAAAAGGAGATTAAATGAACATTTATGTACCAATGCCTCTCAGGAACATTAAATTTAAAATTCAGTTCTGCACTCATACTAACCACATTTAAAGTGCTCAATAGCCATATGGAACAAGCAGAGCTAGGACGCTCCCATCAACACAAAAAGGTCTATTGGCCAGCTCTGGTCTATATTAGATCATTGCCCAGATTAGATCTTTGCATGAAGGATCTGATCAACCCAAGAGGAAAGACTCGAAGATACTGACAGTGGCGGTTTCCCAAATAAAATGGCCAAAATTTTTAAACCCCTAAAATCCCTAGCCTCCAATCAGCTTATTAGAACCCTTCTTTGAATTGAAACCAAGTACCTTCAGCTAGATGAAGAAAACCTCTATCATGAGAGTAGAATCCAAAACAAACAGAACAAAATAACCTGAAGAAAGAAACAAAGCAGGGAGAATAAATCTTCAAGAGAAAGGTTATTGGCCAGGTGCTGTAGCTCACACCTGTAATCCCAGCACTTTGGGAGGCCAAGCCGGGCAGATCACCTGAGGTCAGGTGTTCAAGACCAGCCTGGCCAACATGATGAAACCCTGCCTCTACTAAAAATACAAAAATTAGTCGGGCGTGGTGGCATGCACCTGTAATCCCAGTTACTAAGGAGGCAGAGGCAGGAGAATCGCTTGAACCTAGGAAGCTGAGGTTACAGTGAGCTGAGATCGTGCCACTGCACTCCAGCCTGGGCGGCAAGAGGAAAACTCCATCTCAACAACAACAAAAAAAGTTATTAATATTTTTCTTTAGAGAGTTCAGAGTTGCTGCAACTGTAAAATGAAATGGATTATTATAACAAAAAAATTCAGAGACTTTTTTAAAGAGATCTTAGAAATTTTAAAATGTTAGCAGAAATGAAATACTCAATAGAAGGATAAGAAGATAAGAAAAAAAAAGTCCCAGGAAGTAAACAAAAAGATAACTAGATAGAGAAGAGGAAAAATCAATAAGTTGTCTTAGTCTTTGTACTTCCTTCACCTTTTCACTATGAAATGCCAGAAACATGAGTCAGCTCCCAGCCATAGAGAGAAACTACTCATGGTCTCGGACCTGGGAATGCCTGATTCTGTGTGCGGTAAATTCATGATCCACTTTCTTTCTTTTGCATCCTCCTCTCCCTAGTTTGCCCCTACCTCTCCACCTTGGTTCTTTGATTAGTAGTCAAAGACAGCACTACAAGACCTTATTTTTCTGGAAGTCAAAACAGAGAAATGGTTTTCAAAAAATATGGGGGCCAAAGGAAATTTTGGGTGAGTGTTTAGCACAACTGCCTCATTTCACCATTGGTGTGAGCCTCTCTTTCTGTCTTCTCACCTGACTGCTCTTCTTGGAGGTCTTCGTGCTGACTTTACCCTCTCCCACATCCTTACTGCCTGGCACTGCCTCTCTGGAAGCACAGTCATCACAGGTGCAACTATCAACCCTGCAAGTTTTTTAGGATAGAGAAAAATGGCCAGGGTATGTAAGCGTCAATGAATTGGGAGACAAAAGAGAAGAAAATGAAATTAAAATTTAAAACGAAGGAGAAAGTTAAAAGGAAAGGAAAAAGATTACATTAATAGGTATTTTTTACTTTTTATTTACTTTTTTTTTTTTTGAGACGGAGTCTTGCTCTGTCACCAGGCTGGAGTTCACTGGCGCAATCTCAGCTCACTGCAACCTCCGCCTCCTGGGTTCAAGCGATTCTTCCGCCTCAGCCTCCGGAGTAGCTGGGACCACAGGCACATGCCACCACGCCGGGCTAATTTTTGTATTTTTAGTAGAAACGGGGTTTCGCTGTGTTGGCCAGGATGGTCTCAATG
>CAUYNB010037114.1:0-73915 GCA_963574225.1 Lagothrix lagotricha | reverse complement strand
AGGACTAAGGAGGGCCTCTTTTGGGTGAAGAGTTGTCAGGAGGGCTGCAAAGATGTGGATCACAGACACGGCGGGCGGGGGGGTGTTGATGTCGTGTGGGATGAACTCAAGACAGAACACAGGGACAAGAGAGCTGGTTTGAGAGATAAGGAGCTGGTCAGGGGTGTGTGCATGCGCGTGTGTGCGTGTGTGTGTGTGTGTGTGTGTGTGTGTGTGTAGCAAGACAGAATCTGAGCAGCCCCGAATAATATTGAAATGGGGGTCATGACACAGGGTCAGGTGCTCAACGTGGGAAGCATGGAGCTGGACTGGGCAGGGCAGCTCCAGCACTGAAGAGAGGGACTAGGAAGCTCGGCATGAAGGCTGGAGATTGGTAACGATCTGGAAAGTGTGGGAGGCTTAGGAAGTTAAGAGTGAGGAAGAAGGGAGGGTGCTCCTCAGGCCTATCCGAGGGCCGCGCGGCTAGGAAGTGAGGGCGGGGGGGGGGGCGGTCGGTGTCAGCACTTGGAGAGCTCCATGCACCAGGGATCCCAGGGACCACAGTGGCTCCCCTTCACTTGGCACAGGGAAGAAGCACTTCTGTCTGGCTAACTGCTCTTTCCTTCCCTTTTCTATTTTACTCTCCACCCTCCACCTGCCTATGGGGGAGTGGGGGAGAATTGAGCAAATAGGGAAAATGGGAGAAGAGAGGGATGATGGTGACCAAGATGGAGGGAGGTGGAGGTGAGGGAGAGAGGGGAAAGGAGAGCAGCTCAGCAGGAGAGAAAGCCACATTACTGGTACTTGTCTGGCGGTCACATGCCCCTTCTCCTCTCCCCACACAAAGCCCATCTCCTGACAGCCCAAGAGTCCTCCCTCTTCCATCACCACCCGTATTTAGGCCTCCGGTGTCTGCCTCACTTCTGGGGCAGAGTGTCTACCCCTCGGAGACACCTCCCCACCCCAGCAGGCAGAAGATGACAAGAAGGGAAAGCTTCCCAGTTCTCAGTCTTTGGAAGGGAGCCTTTCAGAAAAGGGAGATGGAGGACTAACCCCACACCATGTTTCTCTGCCCCTGCCCCTCCTCAGGATGTGCCTTCCTGACATACTGTGCCCGGGATTCAGCCCTGAAGGCCCAGAGCGCCCTGCACGAACAGAAGACGCTTCCAGGGGTGAGTCCCACCCTTTGCAGGGCCGGGGGCTGGGACGGGCCGTGGAAGTAGCAGGAGGCTCACCACCCTCCCGATACTGAGTGCGTTTTCCGCCTCCTCTCATCACCAGGAAGTCCTCCTCTCTCTCTAGCATCCATCTTTCTTGCTGTAGATGCATGCATTTCTTGTTACCCGGAGAGAAGGAAAGCAGTGATTAGTGGAGTAAACGTGACTTTTGCCAGGAGTAGATGCAGTCCCTTCCCCAGTTCCCACCCTGTCCATGACGCTACACTAGAGGGAAGACTTGCTGGTCAGAAGGTGTGGGGAAAAGTCTCTGGACACCAAGTGTGGATCAGGGTGAGCAGGAGGCACCCAGACACTCTTTTGTCACTCTGGAAAGGCAGCCTGGGTGGCTATGAGAAGAGCAAGGAGTGCCTGCGACTTGAGAACAGGCAGCTGGTGCTGGCTAGATTGGCATCTCGGTGCTGGTTCTTGAGCTCGGACAGGCTCCCTTCCGTCTCCCAGGAAGAGCCCCAGGAACAGAGCCACAGAGCATCAGGATAGAGCAGGGCCTGGGCAGGCCTGGGCAGGTCTGGCCTGGAGGTAGGCCTGGGAGTAGCAGGCAAAGGCAAGGACAGACATTGTAAAGGATCAGGCCTGATGCCACCAAGTATGCCCAGAGAGGCAGGGGTGGCCTCAGAGGTGGCCCCTCTCCTGCAAGGTCCTATCTCTTTGTGTCTTCTTCTTCCCAGCCAGCCTTGCTGACTGTCCCAAGCCTGGGCTGGCAACTGAGGGCAGGAAGAAAGAACCTTGGACTGTCCCCCACCCCCAGTCATGGAAGCTGGGGGGAAAGGATGCCCTCACTCCCTTTGCTATTTGTCTGCTATGCTTTCTCCCAGACTGTGAATCCCAGCAAGTGCCTTCCTGAGACCTAACTCTGTCCCCACCTTCAGCAAACATTTGCTCAGCAGGGTCTGGGTGCCAGAGACACATCTGTCCTGGCCTCTACTCCTTCTCCCACATGGGAAATGGAGAATGCTGCTGCTCACCCATCTCCTTCTAAGAGGGAAACAGACAAAACAGATGGGGAAAGGATGGGTGGGGACCTGGGAAAATTAGAACTGCTGCAACCAACCCCAACTTCAAAGCCTGCATAGGTCCACCCTCCGGCCCTTCTGTGGCCTCAACCTTTGGGTACTGCTGGGAAAGCAAAGCCAACTGCGGCAAACCCACCAAAACCTCCACCCCCAACGGTCTCATCCCAGCTGCTGGCAATAATAGCCATTGCCCGCCACAGCCAGAGTTAAGGGCCCATGCACGTGCGTGAGCAGGCTACAGGATCCAAGGCGAGTGTGTGTTTGTGCGCAAAGGCACGTGAGCTCCTGACAGGCCAGATGTGTCGGGTGTGGGCACATGCGTCCCTGGGAAGACTGGTCCAGTCCCAACTTGCCTTCCTGCTTTTCTCTGTGGAGGCCCCTCACAAATCAACGGTTTTCATTTCCATCGCTGTCTTTTTCTGTTGTCTCCCTACCTTGGAGCCCCAGGAGAAATGAGAGGGGATCAGAGGAAAATGTAGACAGAGAGGACGGGAGTGGGGACATGGATGAGAGACAGCCTGGGGATGGGCATAAGCCCCAAAGGCCATGTGTGCCGGCTGCGGGTGTCTACCCTGGGTCTGTTCCCTGGCAGCTCAGGCAGAGCTCCATCCTGGGTGCAGAGAGCCATGGCCTGCTCTTCTTGAGGAAGTCCAACCCAGGGTGGGGGTGAGGAAGAAGGGCACCCCAGTTAATGATTGTCTAGCCCTTCTCCAGAGTTCCCAGGTGACGATGAATTCTCCACTTTGGCCCTTGCCCCAAGGGACAGAATCCAGAAGGACCTAATCCAGAGCTTCCAGTAGGAAATATGAGGGTTTCATCCTCCAAGAGGGACCCTCATCCAAGGGGTTTGAAGGAGCAGACCCAGGGCAGTTGTGGGGACCAGATGTCTGTGACCCTTTGTCTCCCCAAGTTGTCTCCTGCCACCTGCATTCCCCCCTCAGTGTGTTTGCACGTGTGTGTGCATGTGTGCACGTGTGTGTGTGCGTGTGTGCACACACATGTGTGCAGTGTGCCAGCTACTGCATAATTGTGTTCTTCCTGTGTTTAATCTCCATGCCTTCCTACTGCAGGTTTTTTTTTAATGGGAGACATTCAGCCCCCTCTCCTTGCTCCCCATCTCTGTCATCCCAAAATCTAGAAGGCACCACAATGCTAGGGTGATATTTTGGGATGCAGAGGGAAAAAGAATGGGGGCTGGGCATATAGCTGTAGAGCCCTATTTCCTCTTCTTTCCCCTACGAGCTCCCAGGAGTGGCTCTGCCGCAGGTCCCTGAACTTGTCCTGTGAGCAGGGTGTGAGCTTCTGGAGGCGGTGGAGTGGGGGTTGGCCTCTGTCCAGCTCTTCCCCCTTTACCCTGAACCAAAATCCTACTTGGGGGACACAGGCCTTCCCTGTCCGCCTGCAGTCAGGAAGGTGGATTCTGGCCCATGGAGAGAGCCTGTGAGTGGTCTGGGACGCCCAGAACAAGCGTGCAGCCAGAAGTGGCAGGACCCCAGCCTATACCCTCAAAAGAATTAGATTTTGTGAGAACTGTGAGCTCTTCTTGGAAGTGGGGTTTTTACTACTGGGAGAAAGATGAGGGTCTTAAAAGTGACTGCGGTGGAGTAGCTCAGCGATACTGGTTTGGGGTATAAATAGCCCCTTCTTCTTTGGGAGGCTCAAGGGAGGGCTTGTCACCTGGTGGGTAGTAGCTAGGGAGGAGAGGCGCTTCGCCTGGTTGCCAGGTAAACAGGGCACAGCCAGACTCAGGGGAGGGGGCAGGTGTGCCCGAGCTGAGCTAACAAAGCCTGAGCTCCCCACAGGAAGTGCCAGGCTACGAAAGAAGGAGGCTGGGAATGGGACACTGGGATGCCAAGGGCCCTGTCTGTGAGGGTGTCGGGGGAGCCTGCTGTCAGCATAGTCCTTGCTGTGGTCTGTACACTTGTGTGTCTCTTTGTGAGAATCCACATCAACGGTGGGTATTTCTCGAGATGCTATTTTTGTGCCTGAGTGCCTATGCTGGGAGGGAAATGCAGCCTTTCTCTCTGGGTCCCAGGTTCCCATCTCCATCTAGAACAGCAAATCCCCAGGCCTGCTGGGAAGGGACTAGCACCAAGTATAAGAATCCTGCAACCCTGGTTCTTATTCTGCTTCTTGTGGGGTGTGGGTAGGGATGACTGCCTGGCTGCGGAGGTGCCTGTGAGGGAATTTCCTGCGTGCTTTGGCTAGAGCACAGGAGAGAAGGAGGTGAAAGCCCGTGCACCCCGGCGTCTGGCCCCCAAGCTTTGCCTGCGCATGCGCACATGCACACACACGCCTAAGGAGATTGAGCCTCGAATGGGATAATCCCAGATTGACGGGCGATAAAGCTGGGGGCAGATTGGCTGGAGGATTTGTGTGACTGTTACCCTCCCTCCCCACCAGCTGCTCTCAGATCCAGAGATTTGGGGTGGTGGGGCCCTGGGAAAGGAGTGTTAGTTGAGGTGGGGCTTAGATTTGGTCCGAGGTGGGGAATACCTAACTGGTGGAATCAGCCAGACTGACTGGCGTGATGCAACACCTGGGTGAGGATCCAGGGTGAGAAGGGGCAGGGGGCAATGGTGACGTCTGCACTTCTTGGCACTAAGTGATGCCACACACAGGATCTCCACATGCTGGAGCCCTGGAGCTGACGGGAACCTGACTAGACATCGCCAGGCCCACCCCCTTGTTTTACAGATGGAGAAGCAGAGGCCCAGAGGGGACAAGCGGCTTGTCCAGGGTCGCCCAGCTAGCAAGTGGCAGGGCAGGGTAGTCCTCAAACCCAGGTCTCCTGACTCCCAGTCCAGTGCCTTTCATGAGGGTACCTCTAGCCTCACCCTCAGGATGTAAATGGATGGTTTAATTTTTTTGGTCACTGGAACTCCTGCCCCACTATCAGATGAGTGGGGCAACCAGGTGTGGTTCCAGCTGTCAAAGTCCTCAAGAGCAAAATATTTTCAGACACTAAATACTAAGTCCTTCTCCTCTTTCTCCAGTTCCTATAATACTCCCCACCCTGGTTAAGAAAATCAACCTGCAGGAGTAATTTCCAAGTCCTCTCACCAGACAAGAACATGGAGAATGGAACTAGGAATTTCTCCATTTCCACTGAAGACTGAACAAAGGGAGATACTGCAGGGGTCGGGGAGAGGTTAGAGCTCTGGAGGACTTCCGTGCACAGGGTAAATTGTGAAAGAGCACGGGACAGCAACTCCTCCTTTAGAGCCCTCCAGACACCAAGGATTTGCTCTGGAGGAGGGAGGCAGGAGAAGGGATGGGATGGCCCCTGCAGGGCCTGCTCTGCAAGCCTCCCTCCAGAATCAGGAAGCTTTTCTGGGCCCCTCCCCCACCTCCCAGCCCCCACCAAATCCTCCACCCCCAGCATACCCTGTTCTTACCCCCCACCCTACTCCTTCTCTGGGTGTGTGGAGCTGCAGAAGTGATGACGTCACCACGGTCGCCAGGGCGACGGGGACGGATAAATCAGGCTGAGTGGGCGGTTGCCATGGTGCGCATTCTCCCGTTGCCACGGAGACTGGGCATCTGCTCCCTTTGTGCTGCCCGAGTGCCTTCCCCCTGGGGTCAAGGGGTATAGGGGGGCAGAAAGAGAGGCAGACATACCTCTAGGGGTCGGAAAGAAGTCTGGGCCTCTGTGGGGTTTCCCTCAGTCTAGAGTCCTCCTTGGGGCTTCACAGAGTGGCCTCTGTTGCGCCCATTTTGTAGGATTGAGGCAATTCTTATTAAATAACCCCTTGGTCGGGCTCTCTCTCAGGCTCTGGGTCCTATGCGCAGGCCCCCTTCTCCCACTCAGGAGAGCAGCACCCATCCCTGGCTAAGTCACCGGAAGCCCAACCTGAGCCTGGAGCTGCACCCATGAGCATCTCCCTCCACATTCTCTCTCTCTGCACCTCTGATCCCCTCAGGCACTAATCCTAAACAATATTAGGCCCTGTCCCTTCCTTCCCATCAGAAACTTAGCCTGGGGCTTGCCCTGCTAGTCTGTCTGCAGGGCCTGGCCTGGGAGGGCTCTTGGGTGTTCAGAGGAGGTCCCCAGCAACTGCCTTCTCTTCTCTCCTTCAGATGAACAGGCCGATCCAGGTCAAGCCAGCCGACAGCGAGAACCGAGGAGGTAGGTTCTATGCCTTCCGACTCTATCCCTCTCCTCCCACCCCCGGGCCCAAGGCCTGGAGTCATCAAGGGGTAGCCTTTCTTGAGGGAGAAAGCCTGGTGACTCTGAAGAGTCAGTGTGGTCAGAGCGGGTGAGATCTGGCGGTAGAGATGTCAAAACAGGCCCAGGCTGGAGTGCAAGTTCTCCAGAGCTGGGATGAGCACCCTCTGCAACTGTACCCCATTCCCCAACCATCAGCCCCTTCACACCCTAGAGCCACCGGCCCCTAGGGTGGTGAAAGTAGTGTTAGGAGCTCCAGGAAAGGGCGGAAAGAGAAGGGCTGGGAAGGCAGCCAGGAAGCCCTGAACATGCCCTCCTCCTGTGCCCTACCCCCCAGAAGACCGGAAGCTCTTTGTGGGGATGCTAGGGAAGCAGCAGACAGATGAGGACGTCCGCAAGATGTTCGAGCCCTTCGGGACCATAGACGAGTGCACTGTGCTCCGGGGGCCAGATGGCACCAGCAAAGGTAGCCCGCCTGCCCACTGCCCCTTCCCCACCTGGCCCTTGCGCTTCCCGTTCCACCATCAGCAAAGGTAGCCCGCCCACTGCCCCTTCCCCACATGGCCCTTGCGCTTCCTGTTCCACCATCAGCAAAGGTAGCCCGCCCGCCCACTGCCCCGTCCCCACCTGGCCCTTGCGCTTCGCTTCCCGTTCCACCATCAGCAAAGGTAGCCCGGCCACTGCCTCTTCCCCACCTGGCCCTTCCGCTTCCCGTTCCACCATCAGCAAAGGTAGCCCGCCCACTGCCCCGTCCCCCCCCGGTCTTTCCCCTTCCTGTTTCGCTCCCATGGCTCCCTGAGCAAGGGGTTCCGCCGAGGGGACTCACGGGGATGGGCGCTTACCCCTCCCCTCCTCCATCTCAACCTCTCCAGGCTGCGCCTTCGTGAAGTTCCAGACCCACGCAGAGGCCCAGGCGGCCATCAACACCCTTCACAGCAGCCGGACCCTGCCAGTGAGCCCCGCTCCCCTACCCCCTGGCCTCTACTTCCCACCCCGCCCACCTGCCAGGCCCTGGCCCAGAGGAGGAGTCCACTCAGGATGGGCTATTCGAATTTATTGGAAAGGATGTTCTGGCAGAACTAAGCTGCCTAGGAAGGAACACCCTCAAATTTCAAATGACATTTTCCCACCTCCCCCTCTTCCCCTATTCCCCGCCTCCACCTTCAGCCAAATTCCCTCACATCCTTCTCCTGCCCCCTCCATTCCCCAGCCCTCCCTTCGCCCCATCTCTTCTCCAGCCTTCCCATAGCCCCCACCCTCGTTTGCTGGGGCACCAGTACCCTTGCTTAGAGGCCCCACGTGCACCCCTTCTTCCCTGCCCCTGCACAGCAGCCTTAGGTCAGTGACCACTCTGGTGGGGGGGGGCAGTTCCCCACCAGAGCCCGCCTCTTAATTTGAACTGGATGGCTCAGAAGGCTATGCATTTCCCATAACTCACAGCTCTTCAGCAAAGGCTGGGCAAGCATTTCACGGGAACTTGGTGGAGGGGACACAGCACTGGGGAGAAAACTGTCCAGTGACCCCATGCCCCTTCCAGCTTTGAGATTCTGGGATTCTACCTTCGGAGCAAATGCTCCAATTTGGTTTTTATTCAGCTCAGATTAGTATCAAGATTTGAGGCACACCATGAGGACTGGGGTGTGGGGGCAGGAGTCGTGGTCAGGCACGCAGGGCAGCTTTAAGGGAAGAGGAGCCTGAGATTAAACATTTGCTGCAGCCACCCCTGGTGGGGATGATTTCCGGTTCAGAGTCCTCGCAGAGAAGCCAATGGTGCCCTTTCCATTCCAGCAGGCCTTTTGCTTTGCAAGCACGTGCCATCACAGACCTCATTTTTCTTCTAGCCTCTTGCATATCCTACCACAGGGAGAGGGTGGGATTAAAATCTCTCCATCTGTCATACGCAAAATGGTGGCTGCCCTCTCAGGAGGCCAAGCCATGCCAGGGGGTGGGATGGAGGCCAGGTCCTGAGGGCTCTGGGGAGGAGAGACTCTGCCTGCAACTCTGACCTGCATGTGGGCCCGTGCCCAGGGTGCCTCGTCCAGCCTGGTGGTGAAGTTTGCTGACACCGAGAAGGAGCGAGGTCTCCGTCGCATGCAGCAGGTGGCCACCCAGCTGGGCATGTTCAGCCCCATCGCCCTCCAGTTTGGAGCCTACAGCGCCTACACCCAGGCCGTGAGCATGCCCCCAATGTCAGGCTGGCCCTCCTGACCCCCTGTATCTTGCCCCCAATCTCCCTATGCCAAGGCCCAGGTTTGGGAGGGAGCTGGGGGGGCACTGGGGGCCTGCCCCACTCTCCTCTCCCCTCCCACCAGCTGATGCAGCAGCAGGCGGCCCTGGTAGCGGCTCACAGTGCCTACCTCAGCCCCATGGCCACCATGGCTGCCGTGCAGATGCAGCACATGGCTGCCATCAATGCCAATGGCCTCATCGCCACCCCCATCACCCCATCCTCAGGTATGGCCTCGGCAAGGCCTGGCAAGGGAGCTAAGCATGGTAGGGGTGGGGAGGGGCACAGGGAAGCCTTGGGGTCTGGGAGGGACTCAGGGGTCAGAGTGGCCTGCTTCCTCCCTTCTGCCCGCAGACTTGCTGACTGGTCCTCTGCCTCTGTATGTGTCTGCTCCTCTGCTCTGTCTCTATCGCTTTCTCCTCCCCAGGAACCAGCACCCCTCCTGCCATCGCTGCCACGCCTGTCTCTGCCATTCCGGCTGCCCTGGGCGTCAACGGCTACAGCCCGGTGCCCACCCAGCCCACTGGGCAGCCTGCCCCTGATGCTCTGTATCCCAACGGGGTTCATCCCTACCCAGGTGGGACTCTCTGCCTGCCCACCGTGTCCCAGCAACCAACTAAGCCACCACTCCCACTGGGGAGACAGGACACACCTTCCCTCCCAGTTCTGGGGGTTACAGGCGCTTCCTCCTGCCCTGCCATCCTGGGCGGGGATGCTCCTTCCTGTTGGGCTCCACCAGGAAGCTGCGGTGTAGAGCAGCGAAGCAACCTATCCAGGGTTGCAAGACAGACTCAAGTCTCCCTAACGCTGGGCTCTTGCCCCTCTTCCCACTGCTTTGTGCGTTTCCACCTTCTCACTTCATACTCCATGCCCAGAGAAGCTCTGCTCCTCACCTGTCTGGTCTCAGCCCAGAAAAGCCCTGGGGGCTCCCACTGTGTGCCAGGCCCATGCTCATGGTCTGTGCTGCTCTCCCCAGCCCAGAGCCCCGCGGCCCCCGTGGACCCCCTGCAGCAGGCCTACGCGGGGATGCAGCACTACACAGGTGAGGCGCCCAGCCCGGGCCCCTGCTCAGGTCGGGGTGGGCAGCAGGAGGAAAAGCGGCCTAGTAACTGGGTGTGGGCTTCTTGGCTCCCTGCCAGTCACCCTCTTCAGGCTTGACTGAGAAGCTCAACTGTGAGGAGGGATCTTTAAGGGCGGCACACCCAGGGGTCCGAGGCAGCTCCTTCCCTGACAACCTCTCAGCCCTGCAGCTGCCACTGGCCTGGGTCAGGGGAAGGGAGACAGTGTTGGCTGGGAGGGCCCAAGAGTCAGGGAAGCCCCATCAGCCAGCCCTCTCTGTTCTCCCCACCCCAGCAGCCTACCCGGCAGCCTACAGCCTGGTTGCGCCTGCGTTCCCGCAGCCCCCAGCCCTGGTCACCCAGCAGCCCCCACCACCCCCTCAACAGCAGCAGCAGCAGCAGCAGCAGCAACAAAGAGAAGGTGCTGGCTGGGGCCTTGGGAGATGGGAATGCCCTTGTTATGGGCTCGGGGACTCCCTACTGCCCTGCACTGAGCCCAGCTCTCGGCCCGTGTTGGGATGAAAGCAAGCGGGGAGGGGGTGGCTGGAGCCTTGGCCCACACTGTTGGGGACTGGGACTGGAGGGCCCTCCCAGGATCTGCTTTCCCCGCGGACCTGTGCTCCTGGAGTGTGCGCCTCCCAGGCACTGAGCTCTCCGTCTCTGCGCCACCCAGGCCCTGACGGGTGCAACATCTTCATCTACCACCTGCCCCAGGAGTTCACTGACTCGGAGATCCTCCAGATGTTTGTCCCCTTTGGCCACGTCATCTCAGCCAAAGTCTTTGTTGACCGGGCCACCAATCAGAGCAAATGTTTTGGTAAGAATATGATACGGCCCATTTTTTGCCAAACTCCAAATCAGGGGAAGGTCTGATACATGTGAAGGCATTTATGGTCACCGTGGACCCAGTATTTGAAATCCTGATTACCCAAGAGTACAAAAGAACCATTTTGACACACCCAGCATCCCACACCAGCAGCTGCCCAGGCCCATCTCTTTTTCCTTCATCTTTTCTCCTAAAAACTGGCCAAATTCATGCCCTGCAAGGTCTGAAATAGGCTTATGGTCTGGGGGTGTTTGGTTTTCGAAGGCGGGCTTAGGGATTAGGTTTTAGCTGCCTTCACATCTTTGAAAGGCTGCCTCAGGGGAAAAGGGAATGTTCTCTGCTTCAGAAGCCATTTAGGGTCTGGAAGTGGCTTTTTTCAAAGGGCAGGCTCACAGCTATCCAGGCCAAGGAAGGGGTCACCAGCACAGAATGCTGCGAGGCATGTGGTAGTTTGAGTGGCTGGATTGAGAATGCTGCTGCTCTGTGGCAGGCAGCTTTCTAGGCATTTGGGACACTTGGGAGACATAGGGTAGTGCTGGAGGTCTCCTAAGCACAGGAGAGCAAGGTGGGGCTGGGCCGGGCCTTATGCCCCTCTCACCTCAGGCTTTGTGAGTTTCGACAATCCAGCCAGTGCCCAGGCTGCTATCCAGGCCATGAATGGCTTCCAGATCGGCATGAAACGCCTCAAAGTCCAGCTAAAGCGGCCTAAGGATGCCAACCGGCCCTACTGAGGGCCCCCAGGTGGGTCCCGCGCCTCTGTTGTGGCCTCCCTCCCCAGCTCCACACTGCAGCCAGGGCCCTCCATCGGACTCTCCATCCTCAGGATGCCCACCCTACTCTTGACTCTGGGCACTTGAAGCAGGGGACTGGGGCAGCTCCCTCAGCTGTTTTTCAATAACCTGAATCACTCTCTCTCTCTCTCTCTCTCACACACACACACATACACACACCCTCTGTGACCCCAGTAAGAGCCAAGTCTTTGTCTGTATCTGTGTCCACTCCCTGGACCTTCCACAATATCCGGTCTCGTTTGTCTGGTCAGTGTCCATGTCTGTCTGTGTCTCTGGCTTTCCTTCGGGTTGGAGTGGAATTAGGGGAACAGGACTGGAGGATTAAGAGGGCTGGTGGAGAGTGCCAGAGGGTCCTAGAATTCTTGGTCCTAGAATCTCTGTTGTCCTGAAAAGTGAGGACATCTGGCCCTTATTGCCCTGGACTGCAGGTGATTTTTCCCATGTAGCAGCAGACCCATGGGGCAGCAGAGTGCACAGGACAGACTGGGGGAGCCCATTTCCAGGCCTCTTGGGAGTCGCTCTGGTTTAGGTGGAAGAGGCTGAAATGTCGCGCTGCCTGTGAAGTTTACCTACCAGGTGCCTCCACCCCATTGCTGGCCTCCACGTCAACCTCATAGCCACAAAGCTGGAACCCTTGGTTACTCTCACACTGTTTAATCTCCTTCGGACCAAACCCTTGAGAAACACAACCCAAGAAAAATACCCACATTTTCTGTTTCTCCCCTTTCCCCCCAATCCTGGCTGCTTAACTCCCCCCACACTGGGGGCCCCCCCAGCCCAGGGCCCGTGTCCATTGTCGGCCGAAGCCCCCATCCCCGGACCCCTGCTCCGGGCCCCTGTAAGTTGCATGGAACGAGCGTGTTGTCTTTGCAGCCGATTGTTTGTTATTTGGGGAGGGGCCGCGGAGGGAAGCACCCCCACGCCCAAGGTCAGGGCCGGGGGCAGCGCGCGGGACGTGCTTGGTCTCCAGTGGTTGGTGACTGTGGTCTGTGTTCTGTGCATTTCTCTCTTGCTTTCTGTGTTCCTTTCCAAAAGGAAGGAGAGCACTACCTGGGGGCCGGGGGTGGTCTCACCCCATGAGACTCCATCCCTGAGCCCCGACCTAGGCTCCGCCCTGGCCTTCTCTGCGGATGTTCCCTTTCTTTTTCCAGGTGTCTGTCTCTTACATGCACCCTCTTCTCTGTCTCTCTCTCCACTTCTCTGCCTGCCTGTCTGTTGTCATCTCTTTGCCTCTCCCCCTCCAGTCTTTACTTTTCTCGCGGGCTGTCTGACTATTTCCTTCCTAATATCCTTTGGTTTCCTCTATGATTCGCCCCTTCTCTCCTGTTCCTCTATCCCTGCTCTCATGGCTGGGGGGTGCGGGCAGATGGTTTGGACTGAGGCCCTTCTGATGACCTGCCTTCCTCAGGCAGCCCATCCTAGATGCTGTCACCCACCCCAGCATCCTCCCCTCCCCCAGAACCCGTGACCCGCATCGGCGGTCTCTTCCCCATGCTTCACCCACGTTTCTTCCTTCACAGGTCTGGAGATCCAGAGGAAGGGGCGCCTCACACCCTCTTCCCACGACTGGGCCTGGCCCTCTCTGCACATCTGCCCTGGGCCTTGACTGGGCTCTGGGGCAAACGCTGCTTCGTGGCCCTGGGGGGCACAAGACACCAGCCCCTCCCACCCCTTGCCTCTCTGAAGGGCCGTGGCTATGCTTCCCTGGCTCTGAGGGCCGGCTTCCTCCTAGGTGCCCTTTTGGCCTTTGTGAGGGAGCGAGGAACAGGCTTGAAGGTTCCGGGGTATCTGCCTTCTGCTGGGCTCCTGTGACAGGCCTTCTGTGCCCAGCATTTGTACTTGCCTCCCCCACCAGTGGGCCTGTTCTACCCGTGCAGGCCTCAGGAGAGCCGCAGGGGCCTGCCACACACTCCCAGCCCACCTTCACCCCAGCCTCTTTCCCCACATTAGGGGTTTCTTGGAAGCTGGCTCTCACTCCCCTCCACCCTCAGCTTAGAGGTAGGATATCCCTGACTCCTGGGCTCCCAGCCCTAAAACTCACTGCCTCCCCCAAGGGCTCCCTCTAAGGAGGGTGTGGGGGAGCCCTGAGGGCTGCCTCTCTGCCAGTCAGCCACAGAGACCCTCCTCCTTTCACGAGGAAAAGACCTTCTCCTGAACCCCTAAAAATGTTTACAGTCTCTGCTGGTTCCCTCCGTGTAAATACCACTACCACCCGTGCGTTATCCAGCCCGCCCGGCCTGGCCCGGACGCTGCCATCTCTCCTTCTGGGAGTTTAGACAATGTTGCCCTTGGATTTTTTCTCTCTCTCTTAATTTCTCCCTTTGCTTTGGGGGGTAATTGGGTATTGGGAGGAGGGGTGTGGGGAGGGGTAGAGGGGTTTATTACCTGATCATTTTCTTTAGGAAGAGGTTTTAGGGAAAAGAAAATGGGGTGGGGGGTGGGAGTGGTAAGGGGAGACCGGGGAGTCAGTTTCAGACAGTTCTCTATGCTTAACTTATTTATTTATTGCATTTTACTTTTAAAGAGTTGGTCTTTTCTGTCTAAATAAAGAAAAAAGTTTAAAAGCATCAAATAAGAGTCTTGGAAGGTTGAGGGTAGGGGACTGTCCCGACCCACACTGGGAAGGGGGAGGGAGGTGGAGAAGAGGTTTGAGAGAGAAAATTCCATTAGGGAAGGCTGGGCCCTTGCCTTAGAGCAGCATCCAGGCCTTGCTCGTGGCTTCACGATCCTATCCTTCAGCCCTTCTTTGGGGCTTAATTCTGGAACATCCTGCAGAGTTGGGCACAAGGAGATCTCCCCTGTCCAGGGCTCTCCTCTGTATCTAGCCCTGTCCCTCTGAAGGCGGAGGACTTGCAGTCTCACGTCTGGACCTCCATTTCTGCAGAGGCCAGTGTGGATACTGAGAGCCAGTTGTGACACCACCATTGACTAACCACTGCTCCACATGTGATTCTGTTCCAGGCCCTTATTGGCCATTTCCTCATTACCACCCAACAACCCCGTGAGGCAGGATATAGTTTCATTTATTTATTTTGAGACAGGGTCTCACTCTGTCACTCAGGCTGGAGTGTGACAGTGATTCATAGCTCACTGTGCCTCAAACTCCTGGCTCAGGTGATCCTCCTAACTCCCAAGTGGTTAGGACTATAGGTGTGTGCCACCATGCCCAGCTAATTTTAAAAAATGGTTTTTCTTGGAGACAGGGACTCGCCGTGTTGCCCAGGCTGGACTTGAACCCCTGGGCTCAAGCAAACCTCACCTTGGCCTCCCAAAGTGCTGGGATTACAGGCATGATCCACCGCGCCCAGCCTAGGTAGGAAATAATTTTATAGAAGGGAAAAGGAGGCTTGGAAGGTTAACTAACTTACCTGGAGTCACGAAGCCAGTAAGGCATGGCTGTAGGAGTTGAACCCAGTTTGTCAGACTCCAAAGCCCATGATGTTCTCTTCTTACCTGTTCTTTGACCTGAGGCAAAGATCCCAAGAAGCAGCAAGCAGGTTTAGCAGTGAGTCCTCAGGTAGAGGGTGGACTGTGCAAGCCCTGAGGTCCCTCCACTTCCCAGATTCTTCTCTGTGAGCTGCTTTAGGGCAGACTTAGGATCACACAGGTGTCATCTTTGACTTCACAGCCTATGTGCTTCTGGGCTGCTAGTATGTCCCTTCGTATAAACTTGCTTAACTTCCAGCTCTGATCTGGCCTCAGGCCAGAATTCTGTGAAGGCACAACAGTAAATCCCAACTCACCCCCAGATCCCTGCTCTGTACTTCCACTTCTCTTAATTGACCTCAAACTAAGAACAGTTAGAAACAAAATGTGAAATACTATGCAGATATATATGTGGACATCGTTTTAGTGGGGTGGGGGGAAAGTGTCTTTTGGATTGGTAAAGATCAGAAATGGGACCTTACAAAGGAGAAGAATCCAGCCAGTATTCTTAGCCAAGTACACAGCATCTGAAGTCTCGATGACACACAGCTGTAAGTGTGTGTGGGTGTGCTCAGATGCTCAGAGATGAGAAAAAGCCTGTGTAGCAAGGGGGACAGGAGTCAGCCCTGCAGATTAGTATCTACACATTTCCCCAGGAGCTGCCTCAACTTCAGGACACTTTCTAAGTCAGGATAGAAAGACGGAAGGTGGGTTTGAGACTAAAGGCCATCTCCCAGAGTGATTCACTGACCCAGGGGTTCTCTCCTGGGGGGCTGGGTGGCAACAGGACTGAGAAGCCGCCTCCTCCCTGGCATCTTCGCAGACCTCAGGTGGTGCCTCGGTGTGGCAGCCCCTCCTGCGACACCAATGGCTAACTTTACTGTTTGTTTCTTCTAAAATAATCAAGTTATGTTCAAATGTTAATGGTAGCATAAAGGGAAGAGAAGGAAAATAACTTCTTGAGCCAGAAGAGTGGAGCTGACTAATAGCAGGGACAGAAGGGAGGCTTTCAGTTGTAGAAATGAAAGCAGACATTTAGAAAAATATCCTCAGTTAGGGAGATTAAGGTGATGAGACGACAGCTGGGGGGAAATAGCCCTAAATAATTCCTTCCACATGTCCCATCCACTTTCTGTATTTTTAAAGCTTTGGAAGCATAAACGTAATGCCAGGTGTCTCTATTTCTTTGGGTTGGACCCTGCTGGCCTGAGAGCCAGCCTCTCTGACTTTCAGTGTTTCCTTTGTCTTTAAATTCTCCTGCTAAAATTTCAAAGCCTTCCACAGCCTTGGCTTCAGGTATTTGTGACTGAAGCAGTTCCCACTCATGGCCAAGCCTCATTCTCTTCTCCAAATCTGGTAACTTGAATAGCCCTGATGCAAGCTCCTGGTTCTAGTAAGACCCTTGGTGTCTGGCCCCTCTTTCAGTCTATTTCACAGAGCAGTCAGCTTCTTCTTGCTCCTCACAAAGCGGGTTTCCCTTTAGTATATTGCATCCTCTCATGTGCTTGTTGAAAACCAAGTCCCAGTGATACGTCTCTAACCTCATTTTTGTCCTGAACTCAATTCTGAGTATTACTTTTTCTCCCTCAGTCTTCATCATTAGTAAGCAGCACCACTACGCACCCACTCAACCCAAAACTTGGATCACACCCTTTCTCTCACGTCTTCTCCTCAATCCAGCTGCAAAGCCCTACTGAGTCTACCTCTAAAGCATTCAGCTGATTTACTTCCTCATGTCCCTGCATCTCCACAGCCATCAACACTGTCCGTGTCACACTGCTGTCGTCTGTCTCTGGTTTCTTCTCCTGCTTTCCTACGGTCTGTTCTCCCAAGAAGCCAAACAGTTGTCTTTTAAAAGTTAATTCACTGACATTTACCACCTACTCTGCTTTGTCCAGCACTGTATCCTTGTCACCCTACACAGTACTCCAAACATTAGACATTGCTTAGAAAATAAGAAATGACTGTTGGACATCTATACGGGATTTCCCATCTGTATCTAAATCATCACAGGTCCAAAGCGAAAACATTTTCTCCCAGAAAGTCCCAACTCTCATATTTCTATTTCCTAGTCACATAGACATAAAACCTGCAGAGTTTTTACTACCTTCACATAAATTCAATGCTATTAAATCATTAAGATTTTACTTCCCCAAACTTTCTCCTATCATTTCCCTCTTTTCAGTTACCGCTGCCTACATTTATTAACTGAGTAATCATAGCAATTTCCTGATTGGTCCTTCTATGTTCTGAAGCAGCAATCTTTCTAAACTGCAGCTAACAAAAACAAAACTTCTCTGCTTTTTTTTTTTTTTTTCAATAGAACACCTCAGGCAGGCATCTTCAAAGCCTTACTTTCCACTTCATTCCTGCACATACCCAAATGGGACTCTTCATTGTTCTTTGGGCAAGTCTGGTCCCTTTTCTCCCATGTCTTTTCATTCCCAATTACTACAGTGTCTGGCACATAATGGCTTAGCACGTTTGTTGAATGCCTTCTTGTTGAAATCCTTCTTAGGCTAAAACAGTTCACCTTAAACACTACGTTCTTCATGAAAATCTTAGCAGCCCTCATCCACAGTTCTTCCTCCTTCCTTTTCTGGTCCTTATGCCACTTAAGCCTTTCGCTGCTGTGTATCGTGGCCACATGCAAGTGTCTCATTCCTCTGTGAGCCTGTAAGCCGGGAGAAATGTTTCTTTGCTTTCGTGTCTGTTGCAGTATCTCACACAATCTCCCCACTGCACCCCCAGTAGCAGGTACCTAATAAATGTTTGGCTTTAACCACTTAACCCTGATTCTGGAATTCCGCTTTTTTCTTCTTTATGGATTCTTTGCTTAGGAAAGATAACATTTCTCCCCTCCATTAGCACAGTAGTGTTTCTTAGATTTTAAATATTCAAAGCTAACGGATGGGTGAATGAATAAGCCCCTGAATAACGTCTCTCCCCAACTGCCAAACAAAATGCCAAAATGGTCCTTCCTCTTATGGTCATCAATTAAGGGTCATCAATTAGGGAACAAAAGCATGTGGTCGGAAGTTGTAAAAATAGTAATAAATGAAGCTTTATTAAAAAATTTAAATGTCTCACCCACCACAAATGCTGAGCTTTTCAGATCAGAGTCAGTTCGTAAATAAAGGTGCAGAGAGGAACCGGTACTCCTGAGAGTAGGTAATTAGGCCCCAGCACCTGACATGCCTCTGTAAAAGCAAAAGGCAGTAGGACCACCATTCTTCTCAGGAGTGTGAGCGCAGGGGAGAGTACGGCCACCCAGAGTACCTAGTTTTGTGCTGGACATTCAATAGTCATAATGTGTTCCTTTCAGTCCAGATCCCAAAGAGAAAAACTTTCCCGAGTTACCTGAAAAAGCATACACATGTTGCTGGGGGTGGGGAGGAGGGGCCACTGCTGAGATCTGTCCCAAGGGCTCTGCCAGGCTCTATCTCCATAGGCTGCGAAAGGAATCCTGTCAATCTTCAAAGGATTTTTGTGCAAGCTTGCAGATAAGATGGGCAAGCTCAATCACCTCTGAGATCTGAAGGAGAAGAAGGAATTTTCAAAGGAGCCACTGGGAAGAGAACTGCAAACCAAGGGCCTCCCTTGGATTCTTTCCCCACCCTTCTCCATTCCCTGCCCTCAAAAAACTGCCCCACTAGTTACCTGGGAAAACCAGTTCGATGTTTCTTCTTCTTTTCAGACTGACCACTCTAACTCAAATCTCAAAAGTCCCTGTTCACTTTTGCCCACACAACCCAAAGGATTTGTAGTCTAGGAAACCAAAGAAGTGTTTGATCAATAAATCAATTTATTTAAAAGAATATGTTACAATTAATTACACTAAGTGACATTACCAAACAATTTTAGAGTGGTTAGCTCTAGAACAAGGAATGAAAGAAACACTGTTAGCCATTATTGTGTCTGTGTATTTTCTCTTCACATTTCTCAAATCACAAATAAAAAATACAAGATACTGCAGTGAAAATACAATTAGAGTTTCTCTCAAATAAATTAAATATGCGTGGCCTGGGAAAGACTGAAGCCCAGCTCACTGGCTTAAAAGGGGGTCATGATATAAAATTAATGTCCAAGTTTAGCAGGTGGCCACGTGCCCCCACCCCGTATCACTCCCCTCTTTGAATCTGTTCCTTCCCATAGCCCTGACCTTCCCACATACCCTAGAGATTACTGCTGAGGATGAGGCCTGGCGTGATGTGCTCAGGTTTAGGGGAAGAGGAAGTCAAGAGGTGGACCTGGAAGAAGGGGAGCTAGAGAAGCATACCCACTGCCTCTCCTCTTCCCTCTCTCTGAGTGTTCTATCACATCATCCTCCAAAGGAAGCTACTGTGACATGGAAGCTGGTGAAGAAACAGCTGTATGTTGGGGTCAACACATCAAAGAGCTTCTACTGCTGAATCAATCTAGCCAAACAGTATGACGGAGAGCAGGGAAGGTACAGCAGCCCCTCCTGGTCTGGAAAATTCAGGTCAACTAGGATGCAGTCCCCTTCAAGAAAACTGCCTCGTAGGAGCCCAGTCAGAAGTTGGCAAATTCTGAGACAGGAGAGCGAAGTGTCATCTCCTGTCAGTGCCCTATTTCGATGCTCCAAGCACTGGGTTTGGAGCTACCAGAAGGGATAACCCAAAGCTACTGGCCTGGGTAACTAAAGGGTGAAACTGAATGGGCCAGGCATAAGGATGATGGAATATTTATCTAATTCCTCCCTGAGAGCTCGGTCCAGGCCTAGGAGCTGCCCTGAGCACACACATATCTGTACCTGTGCTTAGGCCTAGGGTAAGGAGAGGGCAGGAAAACAGAGAATAGAATAAACATATAAAGAGTGGAGGGCCCAAAGCATGGCCCAAGGGAACCTTTCTGCAGGGACAGGTTTCTCAGGGTCTACGATTGCTCCGGGGCCATAAAAAGCTCTAAGCTTCTACCCCAGAGGATAGAAACCAAGTGTGGAGGGAGGCCAATGAGAGACCAGGAGGATCCTGCTGGTTCTGCTGGGATGAAGCTGAGGGCACAGGGAGCCCCCTCCTCCCAGGAACAAACTGCAAAAGAAGTCTGGGTAGAAGCCTCCCTGGGCAGAAGCTGGGACTAAGAACAGTAGAGATTACAGAAGGGAAGTACAGAGGAAGGGGAGAGAGAACAGTCACAACTAACACTGCTTCATGCAAAGAAGGGCTTGATCCTACAGGACCTGCACAGCCACAGGGACCCCGCCTCCATCACCCAAGGCCGGGTATGGGCGGAAGAGGAGAAGGCGCTGTCCTTTAGGGTTGCCCTCCTTCCCCACCTCCTTGCTGCAAGCGGGGTGCTTTGTTAGTGGACACTTTCAAGAAGGGGCTGTTCCTAAATAAATTCTGCCAACAGGCCAACTACTTGTAGGGCCCTCACCTAATCTCCAAAGCACCAAGTGAATGCTATCCCAGAAAGGGAACACAGCACCATCTCCCCCGTCTAAGGGCCTCCAAATCCCTATGTCTCATATCCGAAGGTCAGCATTCGAGCTGTCGTATGGAATCCCAGATTTGTTCATTACTGTCCCACTCTGAGTGGAGCAGGGGCAAATTGCTATTTTTACAGTTTGAACAAAGCTGGTGCCAAAAACCTCTTTAGCATCTAGGAGTAGGAAATCAACATGTCTTCTTTTCAGGGTCCTTTGGCTCATTTTAAATTCATTTAAGCCAAAAGAAGTTAGTTCTGTGTCAAAGTCTTCAAAGTAGGGATCCTGCTGCAACTTTACACATTCAGCATTCTTATGTTTGGCAGCAGCCGCCTGTAATCACAGCTACTTGGGAGGCTGAGGCCGGAGAATTGCTTGAACCCGGGAGGCAAATGTTGCAGTGAGCTGAGATCGCACCACTGCACTCCAGCTTGGGTGACACAGCAAGACTCCATCTTGGAAAAAAAAAAGAGAGAGAGACTTTCCAACTACCCAACGCTGCTCAGTGGAGCTGACTACAACCATTCATGACTGTCTCCCAGTTAGAGTGAAAGATGCCATCCTATGAAGGTTTTTGTTTAGAAGGGGGAGCAGGGAAAAAGAAAAGGCTCAAAGATGTGTTTTAGTTGCATCTGAGCCTGACTTGGTGCTTCTTAATGTATTATCTACAGAGCTTGGGGGCTGGGGATACTGTCCTACCCCAGTTAGCTCTGACTTCTAATCCTTGGATGCAGCTCTTAGGTCTCAAAGGGTCTAGCTGCAAGATCAGATGAGGAACTCTTTGAGGGACAGAAAGCAGAAAGGTTTTCCTTCAGTTTCCATTTAACTAAAACTTGGAGATCCAATCTAGATCAACCATATTCCTACTAGTCCTTCCTCGGTCCTCAGCTGGCTTGGATGGGGCTGTAGTTTGGGTGGCACAGACCACTGACCCATTGCAAGTTTCCCGAAGACCTTGAAGGTATGATTGGATCCCTCCCCATCACTGCTGTTTAAGGAAGTCACAGAGAATGTCATAGTTGTGGGCGGTGATTGGTCAGAAATGGAGAAGGTAAAACCTCACGTACATAGGGCACTGCTTGCTTGCTTTCCCCTATGTAAGTCCAACCTGTTTGCCTAAGGTATCAGCTTAACTCTGGTCCCGAGTACCATCCCTGCTGCAAAAAAGGCAGGGAAGGACACAGTGGCTCATGCCTGTAATCCCAGCACTTTGGGAGGCTGAGACAGGAAGATCACCTGAGGCCAGGAGTTCAAGACCAGCCTGGGAAACATAATGAGACCCTGTCTCTACAAAAAAAATTTTTTTAAAGAATTAGCCAGGTGTGGTGTGCATACCTGTAGTCCCAGCTACTCCTGAGAGTGAGGCGGAAGGATCATCTGAGCCCAGGAATTCAAGGTAACAGTCAGCTATGATCATGCTACCACCCTCCAATCTGGGCGACAGAGTAAGATCCTGTCTCCAAAAAAAAAAGGCAAGCGAAACAGGAAATTACTACCAGGTTCAGGTTCCCAACCTCCTCAGCCCACCCGAAACTCCACTCAGGGCCAGTTGAGGGAAAGCATACTGGGGCCCCAGGAAAGCAGGAAGGAAGCGCAGAATGTGGCTACAAAGCCAGGAGAGAAACAGATGGATCAGAAAAACTGTCACAGAATCAAGAGACACACCAAGACTTCAGGCTCTCCCTGCAGAACTACAGCCTGCTAACCTTGAGAAACACACCTCTTTCTCCTCCCCAGCACCCTCTTGCAAGATAAAGAAACTATACTCCTTGCTCCTCAGACTCTACGGTAACCCATGAGCCAGAATCTATACTCAATACAAAAAAAGGGCAAAAATCCAAGCAGGTTGTAAACTTTTCGAGTCCTTCATGAGGAGAGGTATTTTCCCTGTAAATTTTTTTTTTTTTTTCCTTTTTAAAGTTTGTTTCAAAATAAAGAGAGCAGGAGAGAGGTCATGGATTCTAGTGAAAGGTGTGTAAAAACACAAGCTAAAAAAGGTACTGCCATCAATATGAAATTTAAAAAGAAATATATATATGTATATACGTGCAGCTAATTTGTGTATATATAATTTTTACATACATACATATATATGTCTGAACAGTGCAAATGGATGAAGTTCATAGTTCCAGTTTTAAAAATATAGTACAAGGAGAGGCTGTTGGGATGAGGCCCAGATGAAAGAACAAGGATACCTTTGGCAAGTTGGTTGGGCTTATTTCTTTTCCTGTCTTAACTCAGTTGACTTATGATGCTAACCGATCTGCTGTTCTCTACCACCTCAATTCCAGAGACACGAAATTCAGAGGGGGTTATTAATAATATTTAGTTTAGAGCTTTTGAATATAATGACTTTTTAACTTTTTCTCTTTTGTGTTAATGGTTACTCTGTCTGACATGGGACATGAAAGGAGTAAGAGGATGGGGGCGAAGGGAAGGGGATAAAGAAAGGCTAGGTGGCCATATCTCTCTGCTGTGACCTCGCCATCTGGAAAATGTTCTGAAAGGAAAAAAAAAAAAGAGTTATTGGGAAGCCACATCTCCTCTTATCTGGAGACAACTCCTCAAACAAGCTAAAAAGGTATGCCTGGACGGCTCAATCTGATTGGTCCCACCTGTCCTGATGTAACTTCCCATCTAGAATCATAGCCTTTTAGAGCCGGCAGAGACCTTGGATATTAATTACCTGGTTCAGTCTTCCTGTTTTACAGAAGAGAAAACTGAGAACTAGGGAGGCTGATTTACCCAAAATTACACAGAGGGAAGAAAAACAGGAGAAAACCCAGATAAAATTCCCAGAGCCCAGTGTTCTTTCTACTGTACTAAGAATATAAATTTTCACGTTCTTGACCTCTTTATCCTTTCAAAGATTTTCTTTGAGAATAAGTAGCTAATTATTCAGAATCTTCCAATTTCTTCTCCAGCACTGGCACATACAGACAGCAGTAAAGCAATAGCAAACACCTTTCCTCACACACACGTTCTTGATTCACCTAGAAAGACTGCCAGGACTCATCCAGTCAGACGGCTACAACTGAGGACAGCTGCCCCTGTGGGTCAGGAACAACATGGAGGGTGATCTGATTTAAAAAACTGGCAGAGGAGAGTCCATGAAGTCATGAGAGATGGAAGAGCCTGTAGCCAATGTCCACCCTCTAGACAAGGGAAGAAGCAGGGCTTTTTTGCACAGCCCGTTCACCATCCAGAGGCCAACCTTGCTGGAAGAATGTCCTGGCTCATATGAGATAATCAGTCTCTAACTAATATTCCTAGAAAGACAGAGATGGAGGTGAGGGTCCCAGGTATTTGGCCACAGGCCTATAAATTTTAAATAAACAAAAAGATGAAAAAGTCAATGCAACGTTTGTTTAGAATTACCTCTTTTCTCCACTTGAGCTCGCAGAACACCCTCTCGAAGCACTCATGCATGTAATTGAACTGAAAAAAAAAAGGTGACAACACTCACTGACTTCTCAAGAGCAGGCACCTCAGGACTGTGCCTTTGAACTCCCATCCCCTGTCACCCCATCTTCCAAACTCAGTCTAGAGAAAAACCCTGACAAGTACCACAAAACCCAGGCCTGGTTCATCCACTATTCTCTAGCTCCTTCTAGTGGTAACTACGAGCCAACTGGGATAGGAAATTGCCAATCCCAGTCAGGCCTAAAGGACAGACAGGATGAATGTGGGGGCTCCAGGGTTCAAACAGGTTCAGATCTCAAGACAACCACTATCTCCATCTCCCTCTCCATTTATGCATTTAACTGAAAAAACAAAAAAAAACTAAGCCCCAGCTACTTTCCCCAAATCGCACTCACATATGGCGTGAAGATTTTAACCCATCGGGGCTTCTTCTCTCCTCGTGCATATTCGAAACAGAAGGCCATCCCTTCTTCATCTGTGTCCCATCGTTGCATCTCATCCCATTCAAATGCGATCACCTGGTTCTGGACAACCAAGACAAGGGAGTAAGGTACAGTCTGTGTCTGAGAGTGCCAGGGAACTGAGGTAGGGGGTTTTGGACCAGGTGACAGAAGAAGAGAAATGAATGGAGATGTCTGCATCGCTTCAGAGAGAGGACCATAACAGAAGAGTACAATCAGGGGAGGCAGCCAGTGAAGCTGAGGATCAGTGTGGATGCCGTGTTTATTTGCCCCAGTCAAAATACAGTTTTGATTTCACTTCCCCCTAAAAAGGAATTAAAACATCACAACCAAGTGAGCATTGAAGCATCTCGGGTCCTCGTGGCCTGAGCCCTATGCGGAACACTCACCTCCAGCTGTCCTTCTTCAGTGCAGGCATGCAGTTTAAAGTGCGTGATGCTGATGGCTGTGATAACGTGCCCCTTCCTCCTGGAGTCACAGGCACAGTGGGGAAAGATGATTTCATTGTAGCCCTCACAAGTCCTTAGCATGTTAAGGTACTAGGAAAGAAGGAAGGAGAAACAGGGTTACTATGTTACTAAACACAATGAAGAGCTAACGAGATGTGGTGCAAGGAGAACAGAGAGTATTCTCACCCAACAACCTGAAGACCTGGCCTCTGGTCGTGCACCCATCCCTAAGTTGGGACAGGACTCTGAGACAATTCTTTTCTTTTTCTTTTTCGAGACCGGGTCTTGCTCTGTCACTTAGGCTGGGGTACAGTGGCATGATCTTGGCTCACTGCAACCTCAACTTCCAGGGCTCAAGCAATCCTCCACCCTCAGTCTCTAGCAATCCTCCTGCTTCAGCCTCCCAAGTAGCTGAGACCACAGGCACCCACCACCATACCTCGCTAACTTTTTGATTTTCTGTAGAGACAGGGTCTCTCTATATTGCCCACACTGGTCTTGAACTCCTGGGCTCAACTAATCCTCCTGCCTCAGTCAGCCAAAGTGTAAGGGTTACAGGCGTGAGCCACCATGCCTGGCTAGCAATTCTTTATCCCACTTCCAAATTCTGCCTTCATACTTTTTTAAATTTTTGCCATAAGTAAGGAAACAACACCTTCATACTTTTAACACTCCTTTCTCTACTTGAAAAAGATATACAGATGCCAGGCGCAGTGGCTCACGCCTGTAATCCCAGCACTTTGGGAGGCCGAGGCGGGTGGATCATGAGGTCAGGAGTTCGAGACCAGCCTGACCAACATGGTGAAACCCCGTCTCTACTAAAAATACAAAAATCAGCCAAGCATGGTGGCACGCACCTGTAATTCCAGCTACTCGGGAGGCTAAGGCAGGAGAATTGCTTGACCCCGGGAGGCAGAGATTGCAGTGAGCTGAGACTGTGTCACTGCACTCCAGCCTAGGCGACAGAGCAAGACTCAGTCTCAAAAAAAAAAAGATACACAGATGAAAACCAGAAGATACACTATAACCAGGATAACCAGGACTCCCGGGGCTAGAAGGGATCTCACAATAGTCTGGTCCTCTATTTGCACTGTAATCAACGTACAGAAATCTAATCTATCCTTACAATTAAGAAAGGGAGTAAATATTTCTCATTCCTTTTCCAATCAAAAGTTACAATGATCTGTAGTAAGGATTAAGCTACCCCAAGTCTCATATTTGTAAAATGTTAAAACTGAAAGAGACTTTAACAATGAGTCATTTTATGGGAACTCAAGAGTAAGATGAGAGTAGCCTGCAGTCACAAGTAATAAATAAGTGGCACAACCAGGACTAGAACCCAGGTTTAATTTCCAGGCCTCTGTTCCTTTTACTACCACCAACTAGTTGCCAAATCAATCCCATTGTACCCTGGGTCTCCAGTATATATGCTTCCTTAAAAAGCATCTGGACCAAAATGAAGTGGCACACATGACTCTCACAGTTACGACACTGCAAAACCCATCCGGAGAGGCCAGGTGCAATGGCTCCTGCCTGTAATCCCAGCACTTTGGGAGGCTACGGCAGGAGGATTGCTTGAGCCCAGGAATTTGAGACCAGCCTAGGCAACACAGTGACACTTTGTCGCTACAAAAAATTTCAAAATTATCTGGGCATGGTGGTGTGTGCCTGTAGTCCTAGCTATTTGAGAGGCGTAGGCAGGAGGAGAGGTTGAGCCCAGGAGTTCAAGGCTGCAGGGAGACGTGGTAATGCCACTGCATCCCAGCCTGGGCAACAGAGCAAGACTCTATGTCTTTATTTACTTACTTACTTATTTGAAACAGAGTCTCACTGGAGGGCAGTGGTGCAACCATGTCTCACTGCAGCCTCCGCCTCCCAGGTTCAAGCAATTCTCACGCCTCAGCCTCCTGAGAAACTGGGACCACAGATGTGCGCCACCACCCCTGGCTCATGTTTTGCATTTTTAGCAGAGACAGGGTTTCACCATCTTGGCCAAGTAGGTCTCAGACTCCAGGCCTCAAGTGATCTGGCTGCCTTGGCCTCCCAAAGCGTTGGGATTATAAGTGTGAGCCACCATGTCTGGCCGACAAGTGCAACGATATTTCAATCACGTCATTTTCTTCCCACCCTCCTTCTATCGCCCTATTCCACCTTTTCTTTTTATTGTCCTTCCTAGACCAGTGATAAACATGGATACTGCTTAATCCTGCCACTGGCACTATAAACAAAAGAAATCCTTGACTCCTATACTCAAGCCTAGCGGTTGTAATAAACAGCAAAGCCTGGGACACAGAAGAGTCATTAAGAAGCCCAGATTGCCCTGGGCTTGAATCCTGGCCCCGTTACTTCCTAACTGTGCAACCTTGGGCAAGTTAGTCTCCTCTTCTGTAAATGGGAAGCAATAATGGCATCCATACCACAGCGTTATTTGCGAGCATTAAATACAGAGTATTTGGCAGAGCATGGTGGCTCACGCCTGAAATCCCAACACTTTGGGAAGCTGAGGTGGGAGGATCACTTGAGCTCAGGAGGGCAGCCTGGGCAATATAGTGAAACCCCATCTCTACAAAAACAAACAAACAAAAAAATGTGCCAGGCACCTGTAGTCCCAGCTACTTGGGAGAGTGAGGTAGGAGGACTGCTTGAGCCCAGGAGGTCAAGGCTGTGAGGGCACCATGCGCTCCATTCTGGGCGACAGAGCAAGATCCGGTCTCAAAATAAAAGATAAAAACAAAAAAGGTATTTAACATAGTACTCGGCCATAATTAGGCATTTAATAAGTGGCAACTAGGAAAAACTTTTTTAAGTATCTGGAAATTACTTTAAAAAATTCCTGGGGTGAGCTTCAAGTAAGTGACAGTAAAACAAATGAACAAATCTCCTGAGGAGAAAAAAGCATGTGAGTGAGACAGAGGCAACACAAATGGCAGAAAGTTGAAGGCTACTGAAGCCGGGTAATGGGTACACGGGGGCTAACTGTATTTTTCTTCCAGCTTCTTCATTTATTTAAAACTTTACACAGCCAGGTGCAGTGGCTCATGCCTGTAATCCCAGCACTTTGGGAGGCCGAGGCAGGTGGATCACGTGAGGTCAGGAGTTGGAGACAAGCCTGGTCAGCATGGTGAAACCCCATCTCTACTAAAAATACAAAAATTAGTCAGGCATAGTGGCATGTGCCTGTAATCCCAGCTATATGGGAGGCTGAGGCAGGAGGATTGCCTGAACCTGGGAGGTGGAGGTTGCAGTGAGCCGAGATTGTGCCACTGCACTCCAGCATGGGCAACAGAGCAAGGGTCCATCTCAAAGTAAATAAATTACACACACACACACACACACACACACACACACACTATATATATAAATCACATTTTATTGTGTGTGTGTGTATACATACACACACAATAAAATGTTAAAGAGAGCACCCTGGCAATCAGGCCTCTAGCACTCAATCCAAGCCATCTTCCTAACACAGTCATCAGAAACTTTACATGCTCAGTAAGCAGCAATTCTGCTCCAAGATGCTTAAGACCTCTGCAAAACTAATTCTGTTCATGTCCTTTAACAAAATGGGATTACATATAGCACATCTGTTGAGAGTTCTCTTCGTTGGGAGGCACCACTACTGTTTTGACAAATATTTCTGCCACAATCCATTGGGAGTTTTACTATAATAGATCTTTTAAAAAAAGAGAAGCATGCAAAGGCAGGGATTGGTAAAAGAGACCAGAAGAAGCGTGGAGCTCTGAGTATCTTAAACTCTCTCTTTGTGACCTTGAGTAAGTTACTCTACCTGGGGTCTTCTCTTCTGCCATCTGGAAATAAAAGACATTGCTGGCATACTCTCTTCCCTGATGCAGGGAAAATATACGCACTGGAGCCTGGAAAAAAATGGGTTCAAATCCCATTTTCAAATTCTAGTTCCACTTCTGACAAGCTATGTGATCTTGGGTAAGAATCTTAATCTCTCAGACTCCACTTCTCCGTAAAGCAGGAATAATACCTGCAGGGTTGTTATAAGGGGAAAACGAGACTTCATTTACAGTGCCTAGACCAGTCAGGCACATAATACATGCCCTCTGCGTCCCCTCTGAATCAGAAGGCTGATTTATCCCTCCGTGTTCAAGAATGTAGTCCTTGAAAGCAAAAGACCTTCAGGGGACTTCTTAATGGCCTAAGTTCTAAAAATAACCCAAGTGAAAACTAAGGACACCTGTGCCCTTAGTGAGCCAATAAAGCTAAAGTCTCATTGGGAGACAAGGTTTTCAGAGCACTCAGTTTGGGTAGTATTTATCTCCAGAGATTCTGGCTTGGTAAATGTAGGGTGGAGTCTAGAAATCTGCGTTTTAAGCAGCTTCAAAAGTGATTGTCATGTAAGTAGACTGCGACCATACTTTGAGAGAAACTGACATACATACTGCCTTGTGTAAAATCATTACGAATTATGTAGAGAAACACAAACTATCTATCTGCTCAACAATGGCAAGATCAGGCCACTTCAACATAAGAAAAGCATAATTTACACATGTCTATTGTTTGTGTGAGGAGAGAGAGAGAAAGGGAAGGAGGGAGGAAGGAAGAAAAGAGAAAACATTGTTTCTTGTATATTATATTCTCAACCATCCAAATTTGAGATTCAGTCTAACTTTGTAACTATAAAACAAAAATGTTTTTGATCACACTGCGTATTATAAACTATGCACATATGTGAACTCTCTTCTGTATTTGGAGATCTGGAGGACAGGGAAACTTACACAAATCTTATTTATCTTCCAAGAATCCTGGAGTGGCCAGGCGCAGTGGCTCACGCCTGTAATCCCAGCACTTTAGGAGGCTGAGGCAGGTGATCACAAGGTCAGGAGTTCGAGACCAGCTTGGCCAACATGGTGAAACCCCGTCTCAACTAAAGATACAAAAATTAGCCAGGCGTGGTGGCACGCACCTGTAATCTCAGCTACTCAGGAGCCTGAGGCAGGAGAATTGCTTGAACCCGGAGGCAGAGGTTGCAGTGAGCCGAGATTGCGCCACTGCACTCCAGCCTGGGTGACAGGGTGAGACTCCGTCTCCAGAAAAAAAAAAAAAAGAATCCTATTTTATAAAGATTCTACTGAATAGCTGATAATCTGAATATGCCCATTTTACAGAAAAGAAGCAAAAACTGAGAAGTTCATGATATTGCTGAAGGTCTTACAGTGATGTGACGACTACTAATTGTAGTGGCCTAGCCTATCTGTAGGCCTGTTCACCACACTTAGTTGCTATGGTTAACGGCATCAGGGCCTATGGGCTCAGAAGGGTTCATTTGAGAAGTTTCAATGTATTGACCATGACCTAATATTGGCTAGGCTAATGCCGTTGAATACTGATATCTGAATACATATTATACTTACAAAATTCAAACTTGGATGAGATTTTCTTCAAAATCTGACTATCATATCATGTGACTAGTTCATAGTTATATGTTGGCACTAGGTTTTTAAGACAATTCCACAAATGTTTAAGCATATTTTATACACAATGGCAAAAGACCATGGGGAAACATCTGTGTATCAACTACACTCGAGTTTTTACCGGGGTGATTACAAATATAAACAAGTCTAAAAATAACTTCATAATAGATTACTGTTTATTAAATTCAGATTTTCTAAATTGTGCCACAGCACAACGCAAACCTATTTATTACTTTCACACCTTGCACTGTGCCTGGCACATACTTGGTAGTCAAGAAATATGTTTTGTTGAATGCACAGATGAAAAGATAGTGTGTTTGGAGTACTGTAACTGCAAAGAAACAGTATGTATTCCACACTGGTATTATCAGAAGACCTTATGAAATTATTTTGATTCTATTAACTTTTCAGGAACAAGAAAACTTTGTTGGCTTTGGCAAAGGCAAAGGATTACTGCAGAAGTTGATGGCCCTTTAGTATTTGGCCCTTTTCACCAAAAAGATGCAAATGTATTAGTCAGAATCAGACATTAATAAATAGAAGACAATGCCATTATCTTAAAAAAACAAGTGGAAGCCGTGTTTTAAAATTCTGTCTCACACATAGCAAAATTCTCCGAACCAAAATTCTGCCAAGATTTAATTACATTTAAAAGATTTTGTGTTTTCTCTTTCAGCCTGCTGATACACAGAACATTGGTAAGATGGCTCCCGGATCTTCGGTAATTTTCTAAGGTAAAGAGATTTATTACTTTTCATCATATAAGCGATTAAAATAACCAATTTAGCTAGATACAAGGTTACAGGCTAAGTTCAATGGCTGACTGGTTTGCATTCTTTTTTCTTGTTTTTTTTGAGACAGAGTCTCACTGTATCACCCAGGCTAGAGTGCAGTGGTGCACTCTCAGCTCACTGCAACCTCTGCCTCCTGGGTTCAAGCGATTCTCCTGCCTCAATCTCCTGAGTAGCTGAGATTACAGGCATATGCCACCACGCCCAGCTAATTTTTGTATTTTTAGTAGGAGACAGGGTTTCACCATGTGGCCAAGCTGGTCTCAAACTCCTAACCTCAGGTGACCCACCAGCCTCGGCCTCCCAAAGTGCTGGGATTACAGGCATGAGCCACTGTGTCCTGCACTGAGAATCAACATTCTCTCCTGAAAAGTACACAGAATGCACAAAAGAATTCAAGTGACCTATCAGAATCATTACTAAAGTATGAAAATGATAAAGATGGATACTAACTTATAAGAGTTAACTTAATGCTTTTTTGACTTTATGATAGTATGGAAGCGATGTGTGTGCAGCAGACATTATACTTCAATTTTGTTTTAAGTTTTCTGCTGTCTTTACAAGTACCTCAAATTTTTGTTCAAAGTTTAAATAATTTCAGGCCGTCCGTGGTGGCTCACACCTGTAATCCCAGCACTTTGGGAGGCCGAGGCAGGCAGATCACTTGAGGTCTGAAGTTCGAGACCAGCCTGGCCAACATGGTGAAACCCCATCTCTATTAAAAATACAAATATTAGCCAGGCACAGTGGCAGGTGCCTATAGTCCCAGCTACTCGGGAGGCTCAAGCAAAACTGTTTGAACCCGGGAGGCAGAGGTTGCAGTGAGCCGAGATCATGCCACTGCACTCTAGCCTGGGTAACAGGTTGAAATTCAGTCTCAAAAAAAAAAAAAAAAGTTTAACTTTATTCTAAAATAGGCTTTGTGTCAGATGATTTTACCTGACTGTAGGGTAGTATGTGTTCTGAGCACATTTAAGGTAGGCCAGGCGAAGCTATAATGTTCAGTAGGTTGGGTGTATGAAATGCATTTTGTATTTAATATTTTTAACTTAAGATGTGTTTATTGGGATGTAACCCCATTGTAAGTTGAGGAGCATCTGTAACAGAAAAAACTTCAACTACACGTGAATCTTCCAAGAGAGAAATTTTAAAATGCTATAATAAGAATTTTTTATGTTTTTTACTAATTTTATTTTTGACAATTTCCATCTCTGTATCTATGGCAGATACAAATTGAAAACTAATTTCAAGCCATTTAAGGAACACTCTAGGCAGCCCTGTTCAACGAAACTTTGAGTGATGATAAAAATGTTCCATACCTGTACAGTCCAATACAGCAGCTACTCATTTCTATACCTGTACAGTCCAATACGGTAGCTACTCATTTCTATACCTGTACAGTCCAATACGGCAGCTACTCATTGTGCACATATGGCTGCTTAGCATTAAAATGCAGCTAGAGCATCTAAGGAACTGAATTTTAAATTTTATTTAAATGAGTTTAAATTTAGATTTAAATAGCCACATGAGTCTAATAGCTATTAAATCAAATAGCAGAGTTCTAGGATGACATACTAACCAACAGCACTACAGAGCATAAATGTTTAAGCAATTGCAGAAATGGAAGCTATAAAAACAAATGATTTTGCTATTGCTAAATCATGACTAAAATAATGTCTAATGTTAAAAATCTAGGCCAGGTGCGGTGGCTCACACCTATAATCCCAGTACTTTGGGAGGCTGAGGCAGGCAGATCATGAGGTCAGGAGTTCAAGACAAGCCTGGCCAACACTGTAAAACCACATCTCTACTAAAACACAAAAATTAGCTGGGTGTGGTGGCAGGCACCTGTAATCCCAGCTACTAGGGAGGCTGAGGCAGGAAGAATTGGTTGAACCCGGGAGGCAGAGGTTGCAGTGAGCCAGGATCACGCCACTGCACTCCAGCCTGGGTGACAGAGCAAGACTCCATCTTGGAAAAAAAAAAATCTATCATTCTCATACATCGTACCTATATCCTATTGTAATGTTTTATACAACTTTTGTTTTAGCACTTTTGAATAAAAAAATAGTTATTATTAATAATAAAATTATAGGCTGGGCTCAGTGGCTCACGCCTGCAATCCCAGCACTTTGGGAGGCCAGGCAGATGGATCACCTGAGGTCAGGAGTTTGAGACCAGCCTGGCGAAATGGTGAAATCCTGTCTCTACTAAAAAATACAAAAATTAGCTGGGCATGGTGGTGCATGCCTGTAGTCCCAGCTACTCGGGAGGCTGAGGCAGGAGAATCACTTGAACCTAAGAGGCACAGGTTGCAGTGAGCCAAGATCACACCACTGCACTTCAGCCTCAGCAACAGACAGAGACTCTGTCCCCCGCACCAAAAAAATAATAAAACGATGTACCAATATACAGTAATTTAAGATCTTTGTGTGTTAAATGGAGAAACACGATGGACTTTGCATCAAGGTCCCTATTCCCTGCCTTTTTAAAAATTAGGTAAGCCACTAACCAGGTACTTTCAAAAATGACTGGAACAACAGGTTTAAAAGGCAGGAAGGGGTATTTTATAAAAGGATTATGGGGACAAAAACTTACCATGACCATTTTTCTTTGTTCATATAGCTTCTGTAACTGGTAGGACTTTTCTTCTGCTTTGATGTAACCTTTCTTCACATCATCGACTGCCTATCACCGAAACAGAAGTAGAGAAGAAAGGAGTGTAAAAATCATTATTATGTACATTCTCAATGAAAATCGACACAGATACATTTTCAGAAAACCTCTTGTCCATTTGAACCACCATCATTACCAGTGAACTCTGTCACATGTCCAGGGATATGGTCCGGCTCTGTGTCCCCAGAACATATTGAATTGTAATTCCCACGTGTCGAGGGAGGTGACTGGATCATGGTCTGGTTTCCCCATGCTGGTCTCGTGATAGTGAGGGAGTTCTCGCTAGATCTGACGGGGCTTTTTTGTTTGTTTTGAGATGGAGTCTGGCTCTGTTGCCCAGGCTGGAGTACAGTGGCACAATCTCGGCTCACTGAAACCTCTGCCTCCCGGGTTCAAGTGATTCTCCTGCCTCAGCCTCAGAGTAGCTGGCACTACAGGTGTGAGCCACCACATCCAGCTAATTTTTTTATTTTTAGTAGTGACAGGGCTTCACCATGGTTGGCCAGCTTAGTCTCGAACTCTTGACTTCAATTGATCGCCTGCCTCAACCTCCCAAAGTGCTGGGATTACAGGCATAAGCCACCTCACCTGGCCTAGAACTGATGGTTTTAAAAGTAGCAGTTCTCCCTGCCTGCACTCTCTCTCTCTCTTGCTGTCTTGTGAAGAAGGTGCTTGCTTCTCCTTCACCTTGTGCCATGACTGTAAGTTTCCTGTGGCATTCCCCAGTCATGTGAAACTGTGAGTCAATTAAACTTCCTTTCTTTATAAATTACCCAGTCTCAGGTAGTGCCTTTATAGCAGTGTGAGAACGGACTAATACATCCAGTAACAGGTATACTTACTGGAACAACTAGCATTTAAAAAATATCTAGCACATGCTCAAGCATTGTTCTAAATATATGTGAGAGATCTGGTTTCTCATGTCAACAGACTTAAATAGCAGTTATTTTATACCTGTGTAAACAATTAGAGAGCACTGAAAGATGGTATATAATGCTGTATTACAGGTAACAATTAAATAGCAAACATGTATGGTACAGACAGCGATATGCGCAGTCAGAATGGATGCACTTATTTGTAATTACAGTTATCAGGGAAGTCTTGGGTGGATCCCCAAAGAACAGACTGAAGAAGAGAAATTATAAGCTAACGACAGGAAACAGGAATGAGTCTGTGCTTAAATACTTTTGAGAAAACAGATCTGCCTGAGTTAAATAAAGGAATAGGAGACAATGAAAGATAATGCTGGATAGGCAGACTAACAACAGATTATAAAAGATTTTAAGAAGCAGGCACAGGAACTTAGACTTAAGGAAACAAATAACAGGAAGCTAAAATAAGCAATAAAAAACGGTTTCTTCTGGTCAGGCATGGTGGCTCACGCCTGCAATCCCAGTACTTTGGGAAGCTGAGGTAGGTGGATCTCCTGAGGTCAGGAGTTTGAGACCAGGTTGGCCAACATGGTGAAACCCTGTCTCTACTAAAAATACAAAAATTAGCTGGGCATGGTGGTGGGCACCTGTAATCCCAGCTACTTAGGAGGCTGAGGCAGGAGAATCGCTTGAACCCTGGGAGGCAGAGGTTGCAGTGAGCTGAGATCATGCCACTGCACTCCAGCCTGGGTGACAGAGCGAGACTCCAGCTCAAAAAAAAAAAGGTTTCTTCTGTATTAAAGAAGAAATAAAATTTATGTTTGATTTCTTGTTTGAGGGCCACATGAATTAAACTGAAGAGAGAATGAAATAAGAAAGATCAATGATGTTATGGTGCTTAAGGTAGAAATCATTTCCCAGAGTCTTTGAAAGAAAAGTAGTTGGACAGGCAAATGAGTTCAAGATTAAGTCAAGAGACTAATTCATCATTTAGCTCTGTCACCTACCAATGTGCAGTTGCGTAAGTCATGTAAACCCTTTCACTGTGTAAAACTGGAATATCTCATAGATGGACCACAAAAAGATGACGGATGTTAAGAGTTTTTTAAAGTATATGTAAGTAGCTATTATTAGTATCATTTAGCTATTAAGTTCTTCTAAGAATCATACAAGGATATGAATGTCCTGCCAGGAAGTGACTAATAGAAAGATTATGCCAGTCTCTCCCCAGTCTTGGCCATACAAGTGAGGGCTCACTTAGGCACCGAGGATTATAGCCACAGAAGGAAAGGGATGTTCAGTAAGAACCACCACGCAATGTCAGTGTCCTGAAGAACCTGAACACTTGGCTTTTCATCACCAAAAGACTGTGCTGCTCCAACCAATTTAAACCAATTATTGACAAGCTGGCAGAGAAGTAGGTGAGGAAATAAACAATACTGGTCTATCCAGTTTCCAAAGTGACTTACAGTGTTACTTAGTTCAGGGAAAAGGCTTTACAATTATTTTTCCGTATTTCTGTATTGTTTAGATGAGAATAAGAATATAAGAAAACTATCTTTCTGTTTTGTTTTTACCCCCAACGCCTACAACTACGTCTGACTCACAACAGTACTAATATGTGATGAACACTTCCCCAGGGCAGAGGTGAGTCAGTGATTATCTACTCCAGCAACTCCAAGTGAGCTCTTTTTTCACATGGGCAGTAAAAATGGTCTTCTTTCATTTCTAATCAAGAAATTGCTTGCCCAGGTGTGGCGGCTCATACCTGTAATCCCAGCATTTTGAGAGGTGGAGGCAGGAGGATCACTTGAGGTCAGGAGTTTGCAACCAGCCTGCCTAACATACTGAAACCCCATTTCTACTAAGATACAAAAATCAGCCAGATGTGGTAGAGCGAGCAGGTAATCCCAGCAACTCGCGAGTCTGAGGCAAGAGAATCACTTGAACCTGGGAGACAGAGGTTATATATCTGTGAGCCAAGATCACACCACTGCACTCCAGCCTGAGAGACAGAGCGAGACTCTCTCTCTCAAAAAAAAAATTACATTGTTTGACTGACTCTGAGTAGAAAACATAAATATCACCACCCTAGATTCCCTTTTTACTTAAATTTTTTAGATTAAAGTAAAAGATGTATATAGTTTTAAAAAACAAAACAAATAGTACTAAAAAGCTCCTAATTAAAACAGCAGCCTCCTGATGCCAGAGCTTCATTCCACAAAAGCAACTACTTTAGGCACCTGAAGCAATTTCTTGTGATATTCCTTCCATAATTCTAAATGGCATGCTTACATTGTTAATTCCTGACCTACCAATTTTAGACACTATTGACTTACTTTGTTGAAAATATTTGGTTTTAACTCTTGTAGCACCCAAACACTCCCTCTTCCTCTTCCCCTAACTTCTCGATAAAAAATTAAATACTCCATAACTGCATTATTTATTGTAAGTATGTAAACACTGTTCACAACTAAGCTATGCACTATGCTATGACTTTCTTTCTTGCATGATTTTTTACTTTCTCTGAGGTTAAATGCCTCGGGTTTTTGTTTGTATCTTCCAATGTACCTATCACCAGTATTTCCTCCACAATAACCAAATATCAAAACTCTTTTACTAAGACATTCATTTTCTAAAGACTGTCAACAACTGTCATCTGCCGTGGTATCCTCCCTTGTTTCTCTTTGTCCTTGCCAGTTTACAGCTTTTAAATTCCACTGCTGCTACTTTTGGAAGCTTTCAGGAAACAGCAGTTTAAATGTGTGTACAATTTGCCAGGTTTAACGGGAATTTAAGCATAAATGATTAATTTTTATCTTATTAATTTTTTAAGGAAAAGGCTCATTATTATCATTAGCATCTAACATATCTCATCAATTTAAATGTATACATTATTTCATATTTTAACATCTCTGAAATCAGGATGCATCTTACAATCAATGATGTATCAGTTTAACTGACAGCTTTTTTCTCTTTCTTATCAATACATAAAATAATGGGATGCATCTTATAATTGATAACATCTTAGAACCATGAAATTCATTGAATATTCCCACCATCAAAATATTATATAAAAATAATTGAAATTAAGTAAAAGAAATTTAATATTACTTTTCAAAAGATACAGTTGTTTACTTAGTCCCTCAAAAAACAGCAGCCAGGCATGGTATTTGTGGCCAGGCACGGTATTTGTGGCCAGGCATGGTGGCTCATGCCTATAATCCCAGCACTTTGGGAGGCCAAGCTGGGTGGATCTTTTGAGGCCAGGAGTTTGAGACCGGCCTGGGCAACATGGTGAAACCCCATCTCTATTAAGAATACAAAAATTATCTGGGCTTGGTGGCACATGACTGTAGTCCCAGCTACTCGGGAGGCTGAGGCATGAGAGTCACTGGAACCCAGGAGGCACAGGTTGCAGTGAGCCGAGATCATGCCACTGAACTCCAGGCTGGGAGACAGAGCGAGACTCTGTCTCAAACAACAAACAAACAAACAAATAAATACATAAATCATTTGAGATGGTGCAGTCACTGTGGAAAACAGTATAGCAGTTCCTCAAAAAGTTGAAAATAGAATTGCCATACGATTCAGTAATTCCACTTCTGGGTAGACTGAAAAAAGGATCTCAACAAGATTATCTGCATACCCATGTTCATAGCAGCATTATTCACAATAACCAAGAAATGAAAGAAACCCAACTGTCCATGAATCAATGTTTAAATATGGTATATACATACAACAAAATATTATTCAACCTTAAAAAGGAAGGAAACCCTGTCGTATACTACCACAACACGCACGTATGAAACTTGAGGACATTATATTAAGTGAAATAGCCAGTTCAAAAAGGCAAATACTGTATGATTACACTTACATTAAATACCTAAAGTAGTCAAATTCATAGAAACAAAAAGCAGAATGGTAGTTGCCAAGGGGGAGGGGAAAACAGGGAGCTGTTTGGTGGGTACAGATTTTCAGTTTTAATCTTCTGCAAGATTAAAAGAGTTCTGAGCCAGGAGCAGTGGCTCATGCTGTAATCCCAACACTTTGGGAGGCTGAGGTAGGAGGATCGTTTGAGGCCAGGAGTTCAAGATTACAGTGAGCTATGATCGCAGCACTGCATTCCAGCCTGGGTGGCACAGTGAGATTCTGTCCCTTCCTTTAAAATAAAGAGTTCTGGGCCGGGCGCGGTGGCTCACACCTGTAATTCTAGTACTTTGGGAGGCCGAGGAGGGCGGATCACAAGGTCAGGAGTTCGAGACCAGCCTGGCCAATATGGTGAAACCCTCTCTCTACTAAAAATACAAAAAAATTAGCTTGGCTTGGTGGTGCATGCCTGTAATCCCAGCTACTCAGGAGGCTGAGGTAGAAGAATTACTTGAACCTGGGAGGTGGAGGTTGCAGTGAGCCGAGATCCCACCACTGCATTCCAGTCGGGGCGACAGAGCAAGACTCCATCTCAAAAAAAAAAAAAGTTCTGGAGATCTGTTATACAACATTGTGAATATACTTAACACTATCGAACTATACACTCAAAAATGGCTTAGAAGGTAAAAAAATTTATCAAATAGTACACTTTAAATATGTACAGTTTATTGTATGTAAACTATACCTCAATAAAACTGTTTAAAAATCATTTGAGCCAATAGAAAAGCTCAGAAAAACTGCTGGGTATAAGATACTGCTCCAAAAACAGTAACTTTTCTATATACTTAAATACTTTACTTTTGTCTTCTAGTTTTATAATTCAAAAAGGAATTTCACACACTCTGCCCTCACTTAAATTTTGATAAGCATTAAAAAAAAAAAAAACCAGCCAGGTGTGGTGGTTCATGCCTATAATCTCAGTGCTTTGGGAGGTCAAGGCAGGAGGATTGCTTACAGCCAGGAATTCAAGACCAGCCTGGGCAAACACAGCAAGACATCTTCTCAATTTTTAAAATAAAAAATAAATTTAAAATAAAATAAACAAACCCACCTATGAGACACACCACTGTTCTTCTTTAACAGATGAGAAAACAGATCCCAGCAATGCTATGCAAAGAATTTACCCAAGGTAGAGCTTCTACTTGAACCAGATATTCTGACTCCTAGCTAATGATTTTCTACTCCAAATATACAAAGAAAAAATATTCCATTCATAATAGCAATAAAAACATAAAATACTTGGGAATTATTTTAAGGGGGCACTGGTAAAACATAAAAACTATGTAACTTTTTTTGAGGAAACAAAAGTCAAATTGAATAAAATAGGTACTTTATGCATCCATTATTATAACACAACATTTAATTAAAATGGTGATTTTTCTTCAGTAAACTATAAATTTAACAAAATTCCAATTGGAATAGGAATAGGATACTTTATAAAGTGTTATTAAGTGGGTTAAAAATTATTTGAAAACATAAAATGGGAAAGAATATCAAGCCTTTTTAAAAAGGAAGGCTTAGCCTTACCAGATATCAAAATGTATTATAAAGAAACATTAATCGAAAGAGAATACTGAGTCAAAAACAGAAACACAGATTAACAGCAGAGAGATGCTAAACACAGGACACACAAACACACACACACACACACACACACACACACACACAGATAAATTTAACCAGACAAGTTAAGCATAATGTATGAAAAACGAATCATTTAATATATCCTGATGTGCTGTGTTGACAGCAATACCAAGAAAATTTAACTTACACCAACTACTCATACTACACACCACAATAAACCTTGGATAAGTTAAAGCATTAAATATGAAAAAGAAAATATTGTGATAAAAGCACACTAAGTGTGCTATTGTCCTCTTACACCGAGGCAAGAAAATGTTAATAGAAATCACAGAGCAAAAGATAGATAAACATTGTTATATAAAATGTTAAAAGTTCTCTAAAACAAAAATCCTGGCTGGGCGTGGTGGCTCACACCTGTAATCTTAGCACTTTGGGAGGCAGAGGTGGGCAGACTGCTTGAGCCCAGGAGTTCAAGACCAGCCTGGGCAACATAGCAAGATCCTGTCTCTATTTTGTAAAAAAAAAGTAAAAATTAGCTGGGTGTGGTGGTAAGCACCTGTAGTTCTAGCTACTCGGGAGGCTGAGGCAACAGGATCTCCTGAGCCCAGGAGGTAGAGGATGAAGTGAACTATGATCATGTCATTGCACTCCAACCTGGGTGACAGAATGAGATCCTACACACACACACACACACACAAAAAAAAAAAAACAGAAAAGAAAAGAGAAAAACACAAAAAAAGTGATATTAGAAGAGTTAATAATAGCATCATTTATAATCACATACTGAAAAAACACCCTGGCACTAGCCAGGCTCATATGTAGTCTCAGGCACTCTACTCAAGAGGCAGAGATAGGAGGACTGCTGAGCCCTGGAGCCCCAGGCCAGCCCCAGCAACATGGGGAGAGCCCATCTCAACAAAACAAAACAACCCTGGAACTAATAAGACGGAATGACTAAACAACACATACTACATTAACTCCGTCATAAATGATATATAAAGAACTATGTGAAAAGGAAAAAAGAAAAGAAAAAGGTTGCATCTTTATTAGAATTATAACTATGTAAAAATTATAAATCCATATAGAGACCCAAAGCCAAATATACATGTAAATGCTTGTAGGAAAAGTTCCTAAAAGAGGGCTTCCAATTAGGGATGGTGGATTTTTTAATCCGCAAGTATCAACTGTTACTTCTTCCTAAAACCCCACTAAAATTTCAGCAAAGGAATAAGTTCACGAGATCAAGGAGAAACAATCAGAACAAAATTTTGTAATCTGGAACACGGATATATACGTAGCAACTTAAAAAACCTGAAAAGATAATTTGATTTCCTACCTAGTAGTAGGGAAAATGGAGAACCACTCAAATTTATATCGCAAAATTCCAAAAAGATCGAAGAATCCATAGCACCAGGTGGCCATCCAGGAGAGGCTAAAATAAGGAGGACTGACCAAAAGCATACTTAAGAAACCATCAAATTCTCAGATCCTCTCCTTTATTCCGAGGAATCAGATGACTGCCCTCCCCAATGCCAGCAGAAGACTAGAGCTTTGGCTAGGCATGATGGTTCACGCCTGTAATCCCAGCACTTTGGGAGGCTGAGGAGAGAGGGCTGTTTGTGCCCAGAAGTTCAAGACCAACCTGGGCAACATGGCAAAGCCCTGTCTCTACAAAAAGTACAAAAATTAGCTGGGCATGGTGTGCACACCTGTAGTCCCAACTACGGGAGGCTGAGGTAGGAGGATCACCTGAGCCCCGGAGGTCAAGGCTGTGGTGAGCCATGATTGTGCCACAGTCAACAAGATGTACTCACATGCTGAGCTTCCAATCAGCTGTACAGTCTCCCAGTCTTAAATTTGAGCAGATAACTGTGTTAGAGGAACACCTCTAACATTTACAACAGAGACAAAACAAATAAGCAAACAACGGAGGGAGGAAAAAGATAACTTCAAAATAAAAAAGTATATTACCTTTTTCTGTTTTGAGACAGAGTCTCACTCTATCGCCCAGGCTGAAGTGCAGTGGCGTGATCTTGGCTCACTGCAGCCTCCACCTCCCAGGTTCAAACAATTCTTCTGCCTCAGCCTCCTGAGTAGCTAGGATTATAAGTGTCTGTTACCATGCCTGGATAATTTTTGTATTTTTAGTAGAGAGGGGGTTTCACCAGGTTGGCCAGGTTGGTCTCGAACCAAAGTGCTGGGATTACAGGTGTGAGCCACCACACCCAGCCTAAAAAAGTATATTATTTTTAATATCCTCAGAAAGCTAAGAAAAAGATACCACAACCACAAAATAACAAAATACTATATATAAAAAAGGATATTCAGAGAACAAAAGAAAATCTTTAGAAATTAAAAATATACTGGCATATACTTAAAACAAACAAACAAACAAACTGGCCGGGCGCAGTGGCTCACACCTATAATCCCAGCACTTTGGGAGGCCGAGGCAGGTGGATCATGAGGTCAAGAGATCAAGACCATCCTGGTCAACATGGTGAAACCCCGTCTCTACTAAAAATACAAAAATTAGCTGGGCATGGTGGCGCAGCCTGTAGTCCCAGCTACTCGGGAGGCTGAGACAGGAGAACTGCTTGAACTCAGGAGGCAGACGCTGAGGTGAGCCAAGATCGCACCATTGCACTCCAGACTGGGTAACAAGAGCGAAACTCCGTCTCAAAAAAATAAATAAATAATAAATCAATAAACTAACAAACTTAAGAGAGCTACAAGAAAAACCTGAGTAAGTTTTTAAGGAAGCAGAGCAAGAAGACAAAGAAATTAAAAATATGAAGAGAAGATAAGATGATGACAGAGGCAGACCAAAAAATTCCGTTTCAGAATAACAGGAATGCCAAAAGGAGAGAACAGAAAATTAGAGAGCAAATTGTCAATTTAATACTTCAAGAAAATCTGCCAGATCAGAACCACAAATTTCCCACAGAGAGCCCAACATAGTAAATGAAAATAGATCCCCAGCAAGGCACATGATTGCAAAATTTGAGACCTATGGAGACAAAAAGATCTTAGTTTCTGGAAAGAAAAGAAGGGTCACATAAAGTGGTACAGAAATAAGATGGCTTTTTTCCCCCTTAAGATAAGGTCTCACTCTGTCTCCCTGGCTAGAGTGCAGTGGTGTGATCATGATTCACTGCAGCCTCAAACTCCTGAGTTCAGGTGATCCTCCCACCTCAGCCTCCTGAGTAGTTAGGACTTCAGGTACATACTACCACACCTGGCTAAATTTTACAGTTTTTGTAGAGACAAGGCCTCGCCATGTTGCTCAGGCTGGTCTTGAACTCCTGGGCTCAAGTGATCCTCCCACCTTGGCCTCCCAAAGTGCTGGGACTATAGGCATGAGCCATCACACCTATTGGTGGAACATAATCCTTTAAAATTTCTGAAGTTAAATCATTTTCAACCTAGAGTGCTATACATAAACCTAACATTAACCAAGTGTGAAGGTAGAATAATGGCACTTCCAGGCATTCAGGATTTTTAAATGTTGTCCTTCCATGTACCCTTTCCTCACGAAGCTCTAAGAGGACTTGGTTCTTAGATGGCATTTCTGGACTTGCCCTGGGCCAGAGGGGAGCCCAATCCCCTGAAGGGTGAGTTCCAGGCCAGGCAACATTCACCACAAGCTGACTGAAGACCGCCTGGGTCTTAAGGGAACATTGGCGGGAGTGTGACAGTACTCTCCTTTGGGCCTGAGGTGGGTGTGGCCATGGGGTAAGGCTCCTCTGCCTTTGAAAAGAGAGAAAAGTGGGAAGAACTGTATCTTGTGGTGTGAATGCCAGCTCAGCTGCAGTACAACAGATCACCAGGTAGACTTCTAAGGTTTTTGACTCGAGTCCCTGGCTCCCAGATGGCACTCTGGACCCTCCTGGGGTCTGGGGGAACTCACCACCCTGAAGTTTAGGACATAGGCTTGGCTGGCTTTGCCACCTGCTGATTGATTGTAGCAAACATAGGCAGTGGCCAGGGAGTAGCTACGGCAGGCCTTAGGCAAGACCCAGTGCTGTGCTGGCTTCAGGTCTGACCCAGCATAGTCCTAGTGGTGGTGGCTTACAGGGGTGCTTTGTGTACGCCCACCCCCAGCCCCAGATGGCTCAGCACAGAAAAGACTACATTTGTTTGAGAAAAAGTAAAAAAAAGAGAACAAGAGTCTCTACCAGGTAATCCAGAGTATTCTGGATCTCGTCCAAGACAGCAAGGCAGCACCTCTAAGAGTCTACAAGAACCATAGCACTACGGGCTTGGGGTCCTTCCTAAAGCAGATATAGCTTAGATCACAAGACTCAAGTCCTTTCAAATATCTGGAAAGCCTTCCCAAGAAGGACAGGTATGAACAAGGCCAGACTGCAAAGGCTACAGTAAATATCTAACTCTTCAATGCCCAGACACAGACAAACATCTGCAAGTATCAACACAATCCAGGAAAACATGTCCTCACCAAAAGAACTGAGTAAGGCACCAGGGACCAATCCTGTTGAAAAAGAGATATGTGACCCTTCAGACAGGAAATTCAAAATAGATGTTTTGAGGAAACTCAAAGAAATTCTAGGTAATACAGAGAAGGTATTCAGAATTCTATCAGATAAATTCAACAGAGATGCAGTGGACCAAGATCACACCACTGCACTCCAGCCTGGGTGACAGAGCCAGACTCCATCCCACTTAAAAAAAAAAAAAAGAGGTCGAAATAATTAAAAAGAATCAAGCAGAAATTCTGGAGCTGGAAAATGCAATTGGCATACTGAAGAACATCATCAGAGTCTTTTTTTTTTTTTTTTTTTGAGATGGAGTCTTGCTCTGTTGCCCAGGCTGGAGTCCAATGGCATAATCTCGGCTCACTGCAACATCTGCCTCCTGGGTTCAAGACATTCTCCTGCCTCAGCCTCCCATGTAGCTGGGACTACAGGCGCATGCCACCATGCCAGGCTAATTTTTTGTATTTTTAGTAGAGATGGGGTTTCACTGTGTTAGCCAGGATGGTCTCAATCTACTGACCTCATGATCCACCCACTCTGGCCTCCCAAAGTGCTGAGATTACAGACATAAGCCACCAAGCCTCCTGGCCCATCAGTCTTTTAATAGCAGAATTGATCAAGCGGGAGAAAGAATTAATGAGCTTGAGGATAGGCTACCTGAAAATACATGGAGGAGACAAAAAATAATAGTAAAAAACAATGAAGGAGGCCTACAGGATTAGAAAATAGCCTCAAAAGGGCAAATCTAAGATTTATTGGCCTTAAAGAGGAGGCAGAGAAAGAGACGGAATAGAAAGTTTACTCAAGGGGATAAAAACAGAGAACTTCTCAAATCTAGAGAAAGATATCAATATCCAAGTACAAAAACGTTATAGAACACCAAGCGGACTTAACCCAAAGAAGATTACCTCGAGGCATTTAATCATCAAACTCCCAAAGGTCAAGGATAAAGAAAAGATTGTAAAAGCAGTAAGAGAATAGAAACAATATACAATGGAGCTCCCATACATCTGGCAGCAGACTTTTCAGTGGAAACCTTACAAGCCAGGAGAGCGCGGCATAACACATTTAAAGGAAAGAGTTTAGTCTACTGATGAAGGAAAAACCCCTTATACTCTAGAATAGTATATCCAGGGAAATTACCCTTCAAACATGAAAGAGAAATAAACTTTCCAAGACAAACAATAGCTAAGGGATTTTATCAACACCAGACCTGGCCTATGAGAAATGCTAAAAAGAATACTTCAATCAGAAAGAAAAGGATATTAATGAGCAATAAGAAATCAGCTGAAAGTATAAAACTCACTGGTAATAGTAAGTACACAGAAAAACACAAAATACCCTAACACTGTAACTATGGTACATAAACTATTCATCTTAAGTAGAAAAGACTAAATGATGAATCAATCAAAAGTAACAACTACAACTTTTCGAGACATAGTACAATAAGGTATAAACAGTAACAACAAAAGTTAAAAAGCAGGGGGATATATTTAAGGCATGGAGCCTTTACTAGTTTTCTTTTTGCTTGCTTGTTTATGCAAACAGTGTTAAGTTGTTATCAAGTTAAAATAACAGATTTTAGTATTTGCAAGCCTCATAATAACCTCAAACCAACATACAACAAGTACACAAAAAATAAAAAGCAAGAAACTAAATCATATTACCAGAGAAAATCACCTTCACTAAAAGGAAGACAGGAAGGAAAGGAAGAAGGAAGAGAAAATCACAAAACAACCAAAAAACAAGTAACAAAATGGCAGGAGTAGGGCCTTACTTATCAATAGTGACACTGAATGTAAATGGACTAAACTCTTCAATCAAAAGAGTGGCTGAATAAATAAAACAACAACCACTGATCTGTTGTCTATAAGAAACATACTTCACCTATAAAGACACACATAGATGGAAAATAAAGGGATGGAAAAGTATACTCTAAGACAATGGAAACCAAAAAAGAACAAGGCACTATACTTAGACAAAATAGATTTTAAGACAAAAATATAGGACAAGACAAAGAAGGTCACTATATAATGATAAAAGGGTCAATTCAGCAAGAGGATATAACAACTTTAAACATATGTGCACCCAATGCTGGAGCACCCAGATATATATTTAATATCTAAAGCAAATATGATTAAAGAGAGAGACAGACTCCAATACAATAATAGCTGGAGACCTCGACACCCAACTTGCAGCATTGGACAGAGCTTCCAGACAGAAAATCGACAAAGATACATTGGACTTAATCTGCATTATAGACCAAATGACTCTAATAGATATTTATAGAACACTTCATCCAGTAACTGCAGAACACACATTCTTTTCCTACGCACATGGATCACTCTCAAGGACAGACTAGACAAAGACACATCAAAAAAGACATCAAGGCTGGGCATGGTGACTCATGCTTGTAATCCCAGCACTTTGGGAGGTCAAGGTGGGCAGATCACGAGATCAGGAGTTCAAGACCAGCCTGGCCAACACAGTGAAACCCTGTCTCTACTAAAAATACAAAAATTAGCTGGGCATGGTGGTGGGCACCTGTAATCCCAGCTACTTAGGAGGCTGAGGCAGGAGAATCACTTGAGCCTGGGAGGTGGAGGCTGCAGGGAGCCAAGATCATGCCACTGCACTCTAGCTTGGGCGACAGAGCCAGACTCCATCTCAAAAAAAAAAAAAAAAGATACCAAACCAAAGACACATCAAAAAAGACAAAACCAAAACCAAAGACACATTAAAAAAGAAAACTACAGACCAATATCACTGATGAATATTAATGCGAAAATCCTCAACAAAATATTAGCAAACTGAATTCAACAATACACTTAAAAAATCATCATGAGCAAGTAGGATACATCTTTGGGAATGTAAGGATGGTTCAAAAACACAAATCAATCAATGCGACACAGCATATCAACAGAACGAAAGACAAAAACCATATGATCATTTCAACTGATGCTGAAAAAGCATTTGATAAAACTGAACATCCCTTCATAATAAAAACCCCTCAAAAAACTGGGTATAGAAGGAACCTCAACATAATAAAAGCTATATGCCACAGACTCACAGCTAGTATCATCCTGAATGGGGAGAAATTGAAAGCCTTTCCTCTAAGATCTGAAACACAACAAGGATGCCCACTTTCACCACTATTATTCAACATAGTACCAGAAGTCCCAGCTAGAGCAATCAGACAAGACAAAGATATAAAGAGCATCCAAGCTGGAAAGGAAGGAGTCAAATTATCCTTGTCTGCAGATGATATGATCTTATACTTGGAAAAACCTAAAGACTCCACCAAAAAACTATTAGAACTGATAAATAGATTCAGTAAAATTGCAGGATACAAACTCAACAACGAAAATCAGTAGGATTTCTACACACCAACAGTGAACAATCTGAAAAAGAAATTAAAACACAATGAAAGAAATTAAAACACAATGAAAGAAACTGAATACAAATGGAAAAAGTATTCCATGTTCATGGATTGGAAGAATCAATATTGTTAAAATGTCCATACTATACAAAGTGATCCACAGATTTAATGCAATTCTTATCAAAATACTAATGACATTCTTCACAGAAACAGAAAACAACTATCCTAAAATTTAGACAGAACCACAAAAACCCAGAATAGCTAAAGATATCCTAAGAAAAAGAAGAAAACTGGGTGGGGTGTGGTGGCACACATCTGTAAACCAGTATTTTAGGAGGTCAAGGTGGGAGGATTACTTGGGCCCCGGAGCTCAAGACCAGCCCGGGCAACATGGCAAGATCTCCCACCTCTACAAAAACTTAAAAATCAGTTGGGCATGGTGGCGTGCACCTATAGCCCCAGCTACTGGAGAGGCTGAAGCAGGAGGATAGCTTGTGCCCAGGAGCTTGAGGCTGCAGTGAGCTGTGATCGTGCCACTGCACTCCGGTCTGGGTGACAAAGTGAGACCCTGTGTCTGAAGCAAAAGAACAAAACTGGAGGAATTATATTACCTGACTTCAAATATTACAGAACTGTAGCAACAAAAACAGCACGGTACTGGCATAAAAACAGACATACAGACCAATGGAGCACAATAAAGAACTGAGAAACGAATCCACATACCTTCAGTTAACTCATTTTCAATACAGGTGTCAAGCACATATACTGGGAAAAAGTCTCTTCAATAAATGGTGCTGGGAAAATTGGATATCCATGTGCAAAAGAATGAAACTAGACACTTAACTCTTGCCATATACAAAAATCACATCAAAATAGATTCAATAATTAAATCTAAATCCTCTAGCTATAAAACTACTACAAGAAAAAAATTGGGGAAACTCTCCAGGACATCAGTCTGGGCAAAGATTTCTTAAGTAATACCCCACAAGCACAGGCAACCAAAGCAAAAATGGACAAATGGGATCACATCAAGCTAAAAAGCTTCTGCACAGCAAAGGAAACAATCAACAAAGTGAAAAAGGAACCTGGAGAATGGGAGAAAATATTTGCAAACTGCTCATTTGACAAGGGATTAATAATTAGAATATATAAGGAGCTCAAACAATAGGAAAATAGAGAAATGCACCCCAAAACTACAATGAGATATCATCTCACCCTAGTTAAAATGGCTTATATCCAAGAGAGAGGCAATAACAAATGCTGGCAAGGATATGGAGAAAAGGAAACCCTTGTTTGCTGGTGGTGGGAATATAAATTAGTACGACCACTACGGAGAGCAGTTTGGAGGTTCCTCAAAACACTAAAAACAGAACCATCATACAACCTAGCAATCCCACTGCTGGGTACATACCCAAAAGAAAGAAAATCAGTATAGTGAAGAGATAGCCACATTCCCATGTTTGTTGCAGCACTGTTCACAATAGTCAAGATTTAGAAGCAATCTAAGTATCCATCAACGGATGAATGGATAAAGAAAATGCGGTACTTATACACAATGGAGTACTACTCAGCCATAAAGAAAAGAATGAGAGTCAGTCATTTGCAACAGCATGGATGGAAGTGGAGGTCACTATGTTAAGTTAAATAAGCCAGGCACAGAAAGACAAACATCACGTTTTCAATTATTTGTGGACTATAAAAATCAAAACAATTGAACTCATGGAGATAGAGAGTAAGATGGTTACCAGAGGCTGAGAAGGGAAGGGTAGTGGGGAATTTGGGGATAGGTGGGGATGGTTAATGGGTACAAAAAAATAGATAGAATTAATGAATAAGGCCTAGTATTTTGACAGCACCACAGGGTGTCTATAGTCAATAATAATTTAATTGTACATTTTTAAATAACTAAAAGAGTATAACTGGATTGTTTGTAACATAAATGATAAATGTTTGACCAGGCACAGTGGCTCACGCCTGTAATCCCAGCACTCGCGGGCGGATCATGAGGTCAGGAGATGAAGACCACTCTGGCTAACACAGTGAAACCCCATCTCTACTAAAAATACAAAAAATTAACAGGTGTGGTGGCACGCACCTGTAGTCCCAGCTACTCAGGAGGCTGAGGCAGGAGAATCACTTGAACCCAGGAGGCGGAGGTTGCAGTGAGCTGAGATCACACCACTGCACTCCAGCCAGGCAGACATCTCAAAAAAAAAAAGATAAATGTTTGAGGGGATGGATACCCCATTTTCTGTTATGTGATTACATACCACATGCCTGTATCAAAACATCCCATGTACTCCAAAAATATATATACCCACTATGTACCTACAAAAATTAAAAATAAAAAATTACATATATAAAAAGGGGAACAGCTCTGAAAATGTACTCTACAAAAATAAGGGAGTAAAGCAAAACAAAACAAACGACGTACTCTATCTAACACTGGAAACAGGAGGTGGTAGTGAGGAAGGGCAACACCAGAAGGTCAGCTGTGCACCAGAGTGGAGAGCCGCCACTTCACACAGGGATAGAGGAAGAGGCTCCACAAAGATTTCTATAGAAAGCGGAAATTCATGAACTACCTAATGGGTCTGAATTGAATGTCTTTAGAGGAGATTTAGACAACTGGTGAAGAGTATGGAGCTAAATTAATTAGAAGTACACAGAAAATTATGCAAATGAAAAAAGAGGGAAATAATTATCTGGGGGAAAATAAAAATGTTGTAAATTTTACTATTTACAGAGTCATAATATTGTAAACACTGAATACTGACCTAACAAATATTATAATTTGACTATATTAAGGGGATGGGGGAGATGAAAAAGGTATGGGCATATGGTAAGAATGGGGGAGGAAAGACAGCTTGTGTCTCATCTTCAATAGTGGGAAATTAAGAGATGCTGCTGGAATCTGAAAAATTAAGTAGGAGCAATATAACCAAGTTATAATGGAGACACAGAAGTAAATACCAAAAAGAAAACAAACAAAAACAAAGCTAAAAGAGGTGAAGGTGCTTGCCTCTGGGGGGAGATGGAAATAAGCAGGGGCAACTGTTTTTTGTAATAAACTGTGCAGAACTATTTGACGCTTTAAACTCTGTGTATGTATAATATTGGTAGAAAATTTTTGAACAGGTATACAGCCACATGCTCATTTTCTATTGTTTAAAAATATTAGAATACACAATTTTAAAACTCCAGGATAGCTTTGCTTCTAAAACTTATTTATCTTTTGTGAAATGGGATAGAACATTTTATAAATGCAACTTAAGACCCAGGAATAAGGCAGCTTACCTAGGAATTCACAGAGAATTGGCAAAGTACCAACTATATTCAAACATAAAAAGAAGTTGTGTCTTTCAAGAAGATCAGTTCACCCACCTGATGGAAGAAATAGGTAACAGCAAGGTCATTGTCATTTAAGAGGATTTCTTCTTCTGTTGTAAAAAGCCACTTTCGAATGGTCAAGCAGGTACCTGGCACAGCTGACGTATAATTCTGAATGTAGAGTTTGTGAGGAAACTCATTAGGTGCCAACTTACGTACTAAAGGAGAGACAAAACACAGAAAGCTGGAGTAAAAATATGTAAGAAATTTCTCTACTATAAACTATGTAAGGCAAATCAAGAATGGTACGTTATCATTAACCAGAACATCAGCTCAAATTCATCAAGGAATTCTGCTTTGGGAGCACAAAACAGCCATATCTGTCCAGCCAAATATCCCTTCTAGCTATGACCATGACCAGCCAAGTCTCAAGCTGATTGAAACCTATCACTTGAATGACAGGTTGCTGTGGTTTGGATATTTGTCCCCCAACAAGGCTCATGTTGACATTTGATCGCCAGTGTTGGCGGTGGGGCCTAATGTGATCTCCGCACACACCATGAATGGAAGAAAGCAGCCTGAGGACCTTACCAGATGCCCAATCTTGAACCCAATCTTAAAGATGCTTAGTGGACATCAGCGGAAAACCAGCAGAATCATGAGCCAAATAGACCTTTTTTCTTTATTAATTACCCAGCCTCAGGTATTCCTTTATAGCAACACAAAATAGACTAAAACACAAATCCGTTAACATAACTGGGCAAACAGCACAAACCCAAATTTGGTTAAAATATCGGATCCACTAACTAGTAAGTTACAGCTAATGTCCACTAAATTTCCTTAAAGCAAGCCTCTCCTCTTACCCAGCTATGTGCATTCAGACTCTCTCATGTGGCAATTCTCAATGAACTGCTTTTTCTGTTAAGGCCAAAAGGTTCTTTCTAGCCTACCTCCAAAAATCCTACAGCATTCCTCAAAGTGAAAAGTGTCTTCTGAGTAATGTTACTTCCTAACAGCCACCCAAGCAGGATAAAAAAACTACCACTTTTAATTTCTAAATTGCCTTTCTTTGGAAAGGCTGAGTTTTCTTTTCTTTTCTTTCCTTTCCTTTTTACTTTTATTTATTTATTTATTTATTTATTTATTTCTGAGGCAGGGTCTCATTCTGTTGCCTGGGCTGGAGTGTAGTGGCACAATCATAGCTTACTGCAGCCTTAACTTCCTAGGCTCAAATGGTCCTCTTACCTCAGCCTCCTAGCTTGGACCACCTGCACGTGTCACCATGCTTGGCTAATTTTTTAATTTTTCGTAGAGATAGCAGTCTCACTATGTTGCCCAGGCTGGTCTCAAACTCCTAGGCTCAAGCAATCCTCCTGCCTCAGCCTCCCAAATTGCTGAGATTACTTCCTCTCTCAATATTTACTTGGCTTTATAACACTACGAAAGACAGATTTAATATTTTCCATTTTATAGAAAATGAAACTAAAACTTAGAAAAAAAATAAGGTTAGAATCCAAATGTCCTGGTATCTTAGTAATCCTTTGTAATGTAATTTACATCTGCCTAGTTACACTGCTGTGGGTTGGGAAGAAAAAAAAAATATTAGGGAGATGGCTGCTTTCAGGGAATCAAACTTATTCTACCTGGACCTGAGATGGCAAGGCAACCTAAATCCACCAAACTCTCCCACTTTCTGGGATAAGGAAGGTCTGATCAACCAATATTACCCATATCAATTATGGCCTTAACCCTGTATAAATATATATGACATGGAAGAGACCCATAAACTGTAGGAAATTATGCTACTCAGAGAAAGCTCTCACTGTCTCCTCTTTGTAGTCTCAATGCAACCAATATGGCCACCATCCCTACCTTTTATAAAATAAAATATAAGAGAAAGTTCCTGTCACCATGCAATAAAATTTCCTTGGAAGAGGAAATTTATTCATACAGAAACTTAAATGTATGCATTAAAACAAGGCTTTTAAGCAATGTATATCTTTCTAACTTCTGGAAACAGAAAGCTACTCTTAAGAATATTTACAAAAATCCTAAAACAACGTGTGGTTAAGTAGAACATGCTATCTTTTTAAGCCTGTTTTACTGGAATATACGAATTTTGAACCTCAGATTTAAAAGAACCTCATGAAAGTATCTGCTGATTCAGTGCTGGTTGTAATCTATACTTACAAAATAGGAAAAAGAATCAACAGTGATCAGACATCCTTATGACCTGAGTTTAATGGGGTATGCTTGGTCTGATTATTAGAGATGGTTCTAATGAGTGGGATCTCCCCTTGTCTTGAAGTTCTTCTCTAGGCAAATAGTTTCTTTCTGACAGTATTAGAAAACAAAACTTAATATCAGCCACTGACACTTACCAAAGGAATGATTGATCACTTCAAATAAGGCAAAGTAATTCACTGTCGTGCTGTCCATGCCAACCTTTGCTGCAATAGCCTAAGGTTAAACAAGATACATTAAGTCAGACAATGCATAGGAAAAGGCAGGTGTCTGCCTATGGAGGAAGGAAAGGGGAGAGGTTCTACCATCTTGGTCTCACAAAAATTATATTCATGGTGCATAGCTAGCCTTCTCTGTATGTATGTGTACATGCATTCACACATACATATATATGAAAGAAAAGGGAAAAAAAACACCTGTATCTGACCCAAACAGCTATGATCTCTAAATATGAGTTTCTCCCTTCCAATGCAAGCTGATAATAGTTTCTCCTTAAACATCAGCTTCCCTCTCTGAATATGACTTCATTCTTTTTTAACATCACTTACAAGAAATGTACTTAATAGCACAGATCTTAAAAAGAAAACAAATTCTTAAAGATCTAGTTTCAAACATTCAGCCTGCATTTAATACATTAACGCAAAAAACTATATATTTGATTCTAGAGCTTAAAATATTGTCAATTATATTCTGGCATCACAAATTATTTTTGTTCACTTTTTAGATGATCCATGTATCATGTTGGGATCATTAGGCATCTCCAATTCCTAAGAATCACCATCATAATATCAACATAAAATAGCAAAATGCTGGGACAACAGAGGCATATTAAACAAGAATCACTCACTCTCTAGGAACTCAGGTCCTAACAAGACAAATAAAAAAGAAATTGGAAGATTCTGTGTGTGAATAAATGACAATTACATACAAACAACAATAAAACACAAACCAGTAGTAAATTTCTTTTCAAGATCAATCTCAATATAAGTAAGGTATTTATTTTTCATGCCACTGTTTTGCTGATAAAACAAATATAAAACTGTTGAATATCAGTATCTCAGTCAACCAAATATGATTACATCCCTTCTCATATCTGCTCACATATGAGACCCAGGTCCATCCATGATGTGATAGAGGAACTGGAAATTGTTAAGTATTCCAAATTATCACTCTACACTGCACTGGATAGAAACTAAAATGCTTTCAAGGTTTAGAAAATAGTTTAGAGATAGAAGTCTCAGTAACAGGATTGAGATGAAAGTGTAAAAAACCTAGAGGAACACTGGAAAGAAGCAATCAAAACAAAACAAAACATCAGCAAGCTGTAAAACTAGTACTTTCCTTAAAATTCTCTACCACTGTGTAATTTCAGAAATGCCTGAGATCCTGCATATATCCTTTACCATAATACACAGTGGATGAATAAATGTATGGAGGATAGATTTTTTAACGTTTGCTACAAAGGAGAAATATAAGCATTAGTACCCAGAAACCTGCTTGTCTCCCTGAAAATTCTGATCAAGTCAGGATTAAAGGCCAATGAAAGGGCATACAGGCATACCCAGCACGCAGACCATGATCTCTAAATACAGTTTCTCACTAAAAGAATGGGACTCCTTGGGGAAATGGCCTATTCTAGATATCTAGGGTAGGGAATATACAAAGATGAGGCCAGGACATGCCAAAAAGCAAGGATGTTATCATAAAATATTAGGTTGCATCAAAAGCATACAGGAGCAGATGTGAAGGAGCTTTCATTGGCCAAAGACGGAACAGTCTGAGCAACAAAAAGATAATATATGCTATTGATTAAATCACATTGAATCTAAAAACCCATGATACTAAATTATGATATATAATAATGTTATTTCATAATGCATTCTATATTATATATTAAATAATATATTATTTGTATTATGTATATCATAATACATTATATATTATTTAGTATGTAATACATATATCTATTATTAATTATATATAATTATATTTATATATAATGATGTATTTACTCTGAAAATCGGCAATGAAAAGAAAGGATTAAATACATATCCTGGCCAGGCAAGGTGGTTCATGCCTGTAATCCCAGCACTTTGGGAGTCTGAGGCGGGCAGATCGCCTAAGGTCAGGAGTTTGAGACCAGCCTGGCCAGCATGGTGAAACCCTGTCTCTACTAAAAATATAAAAATTGGCTGGGCGTGGTAGCAGGCCCTTGTAATCCCAGCTACTCAAGAAGCTGAAGCAGGAGAATCGCTTCAACCCGGGAGGCGGAGGTTGCAGTGAGCCGAGAGTGTGCCAGTGCACCCCAGCCTGGGCAACAGAGCAAGACTCCATCTCAAAATACATACATACATACATACATACATACATACATACATAAAATAAATATGTATCCTGTCTTTCCCACAAACTGTATTTCAAGATAATTAAATAGCCTTAGTTGACAAGGAAAAGTTATTTTAAGAAGAATTCTAGCTAATCAGTGTGAAGAAATGAGAGTATTAGAAAATCAGCACTTTGTAATCTTTAATGAAATCACTGGTTAAGACAATAATCATCAATGGATACATTCACTTGATAAAAGATCAGTGGCGCATTTTACAACAGAGATCAGATTTTACCACCTAAACCTACTGGTTAACCTTAGTTAGCACCACTAAAATGGGATAACCCAGTATTGTATACTTGCTGTTGAGAAGCAATATGAAGTATACAGCACCAATTATGAAGTACTATCAAAAAAAGCAGAACCTGAATCTAATGGAGCCTCTACAGCAAACTTCCATTTATAGAAAATATGGAGACACAGAAGGACATATTAAATGACACCACCAGAAAACAAACAGATACATTCAGAATGTGGGGCATTCCACAGGACACTGACCCATTTCTGTAACAAAACAATGGCATGAAAACAAAAAGCCGGGAAAACGGGGGGACTATTCTACATTAAAACAAACACAAAAATCAAATGTGATCTAAGGACTTTGTTTAGATTCAGATTTTAACAAACCAAATGTAAAAAATCATTTTTAGACAATTGGAAAAATGTGACTATGGAGTAGTTTTTAGGTTATACCAAGGCAATAGTGCTAATTTTTAAGGTTTGATAATGGCACTGTGGTTTTGTAAGAAGAAAGTCCGTATTTTGGCCGGGCGTGGTGGCTCACGCCTGTAATCCAAGCACATTGGAGGCCAAGGCGGGCGGATCACCTGAGGTCGGGAGTTCAAGACCAGCCTGACCAACACAGTGAAGCCCCGTCTAAAAAAAAAGAAAGTCCATATTTGTAGATGCACACTGAAGTACACACAGGTCCGATAACATGGGATTTGCTTTTAAATACTTAAAAGAAAAAAGGGATACATAATGCAAATGTGGCAAAATCTTGATAATTAAATATGAATGATTACTACATGGAGATTCATTATACTATTCTGTTTTCATGTTTTCTTACAATTGGGGGGGTTGGCTGGGCACAGTGGCTCACGCCTGTAATCCCGGCCCTTTGAGAGGCCGAGGCGGGTGGATCACGAGGTCAAGAGATCAAGACCATCCAGGCCCACATGGTGAAACCCCATCTCTATTAAAAATACAAAATTATCAGGGCATGGTGGCGTGCGCCTGTAGTCCCAGCTACTCAGGAGGTTGAGGCAGGAGAATCGCTTGAACCCAGGAGGTGGAGGTTGCAGTGAGCCAAGATCACACCACTGCACTCCAGCCTGGGCGACAGAGTGAGACTCAGTCTCAAAAAAAAAAAAAAAAAGGAAGGGTTAATCACAACTACTACAACCTGGGATATTTACCGTACCTTTCTTTTAAGGAGGGTAAAGTACTTTCACATTAATAATAACAATAGTAGCTAACATTTAATAAACTGGTTCTGTGCCAGACACTCTAAGCACTTTACATGTATTGACTCATTTAATCTATCTTCCTCAGCTTCATACCATCCAACGTGAAGTCTACCTGTTCATTTAATTTACCTGGTATACTTGGTCTGTAGTACTGTTCTTTTTAACCCTGACTGTAACCGTCGTTCCATCTGGTAATGCTACTCTCAGCTCTACGTCAGACACACCATTGTAGTTCTAGGGGAAAAGACACAGAGAAGGAATTTATGACTCAGTGTATCTTCACTCTCCCTGTAACAAGCTAGCTAGACAATAACCTAAAACGTGATAGAGAGGAAGTGAGTTCCAATGAAAAAGGGAAAAAAGTCAATACATTTACAAGTCATAAAGCTGACTTCAGGGCTATGGCAGAAGTTAACCTTTAGGAGAAGCAGGGAGAAAAGAAATACGTTGAAACCAACGTGTTCACGTTTCAAAACAGAAAACTTGTGTGAAACAGTCTAGGTCAAACACAGATGAGATTTTTGATTCACTTCCCTCTCCCCATTCAGAATTCACAAGTGAGAAGAGAAAATAACTGAAAGCAGCAGTTTCGATGTATTTTCTCTGGTATTAATGGCCAGGGATGTGGACTGGATCCAGAGATATCCTAAGTTCCTTTCTGAACCCTCAAATAATCAGGATATTGCTGAAAGAAAAAATGGATACCTGAGTCTCACCCATTTTTCCTTTCAAAGTTAGCCTGATGCTCGATTTTCTTCTAGCAAAAAGTAAACAATTCTTATTCTCCTTAATTCAAAAGAAATCCTCTTACTGCTTTTGATGATTAACACATTCATCTAACCTTGTAATTTTTGTCCTTGTAATTTTTCCTAGTAAGTTATTTCAGAACAAGTCCATTTTCATTTACCACTTTTAAAAAGGTACTATTCATGTCTAAAATCATCATAACCACTGATTTATTGCAGTCCTTGCCTGTAAGAAATTTACAATCTAGTTAGGAAAATAAGGCATATACATATAAAATAAGTCGTGGATAACAAACTACTGTATTAGCATTAAATATTCATTCTTCTATTCAATTAATATTTATATTAAGTACCTACAACATGCTTGATACTGTGGTAAGGCACTGGGGATATAAAGATGATCAAGATTTAGCTCTTACCTACAGGTAGCTCACACTCTTGTAAGCTAAAATATAAAGCGACAATCTGATTATATGTATAAAAATTAGAGAATGAGATAGCAACAGGTGATCATTGAATGGAATTAACTGCAAAAGTTTTTGGTGGAATGAAAAATTGATGACAGTCATCAAGGAGGGCTTCAAAGAGAAAGTGGACCTGACATTTCAAAGAGAAAGTCAACCTAGGTCTTAAAGGACAGTTAAGTAGGATACATATAAAAAGGGAGTAAAAAAAATATAGACCTTTGGAAAGCTTATGGAAATTTAACCCATAATCAATACCTTTAATTTATTTTCCCCCACAAGAAGCCAAGTGGAAAATAGTCACTACAGGAAGTATTCACCTACCTCATCTGATTCTGATAGGAATTCCTGCATGATGTCACTCTCACCAATTACTCGTATTGAACACACTGTAGAAAACAAAGATAAAATCTGGCATAAGGCCTTAAAATCAAGAATATAAAGTCAAAGACATATTAAAGTTTAAATCATCAGTAGCAGGCAATAATGAGGCAGCATACCATGCCTGGCATATAAGATTTCAAGGCATGGCATTCATCTAAATATGATCAGAACAAGGAAATATTAGAAAATACAAAGATGTAGCTTGCTAAAAATATTAAATATAACCAGAAAAGATAAATAAAAGCTCAGTAAATAGGCTGGGCGTGGTGGCTTATGCCTGTAATTCCAGTACTTTGGGAGGCCAAGGTGGGTGGATCACAAGGTCAGGAGATCGAGACCATCCTGGCTAATGTGGTGAAACCCCATCTCTACTAAAAATACAAAAAATTAGCTGAATGTGGTGGCACGCGCCTGTAGTCCCAGCTACTCAGGAGGCTGAGGCAGGAGAATCGCTTAAACCCAGGAGGCAGACGCTGCAGTGAGCCGAGATCGCGCCACTGCACTCCAGTCTGGGCGACAGGGCAAGACTGTCTCAAAAAAAAAAAAAGGTCAGTAAATATAAGTTCACAGTCTTGTGTGACCTATGAACAAGCTAGAACAACAGAACATGGAGTAAAGAGGCAGTGGTAGGGAAAGATTCATCAGTAATAAACCAAACATAAAATGGAAATGCTAAAGGAAAAATATTTATTTGGCCTAAAAACAGGCCAGAGAACCACAAAAATTTAAAGCCATTTTGGGAAAACTAGGGTAGGTAATTAAGAATTCACATAATTTCACCCCCACTGACTTTAGCTTCAAAACAACTAAAAAAAAAAAAAGTGGGGGAAGGAAAGCAAGCAGCGGGGTAAGGTAGGTAGCTAATCCTCTAAATTTAAGAAAGTTAATTTCCTGACACTCTCATGAGAATAGTACATTAAACTGATGATTTTACTTCATTTGATTTTTTAAAACTGTACCCTTTCTCATTTCCCAAGGGCTTTGTTCAGAGAGGCCAGTCCATGCTAGAAAAAGCTAAAAACAGATAAGGAAGTTCCACTATCTTCTATGGGGAAAATGGTTTTCCCCACAGAATAAGGCTCCCTACATGAATAAGGCTCCCTACAAAAGTTTTTAAAAGATTCAGCTAGGTCAGTTAGTTACAGGAAACAGAATGACTAAATATCACATAAGACCATTATTCGACTAAACTAGTATTTTAGAGAAAAACCTATTGAACAGCTACCAAATTATGTAACTTTATAATGTAGCAAGGAAAGGCCTCTTCCCTGAGCCACAAGATGAGCTATCTTACTGAGATCTGTGTCATTTTCCTCCCTTTCTAGACAAACAAATGTTTCAGCATCCATATCCACAGACTCCTGATGTATCATTTGGAGGCACTGAGATAACAAGTAAATTTTAATATAGGGCCAGGCACAGTGGCTCATGCCTGTAATCCCAGCACTTTGGGAGGCCGAGGCGGGCAGATCACCTGAGGTCAGGAGTTCAAGACCAGTATGGCCAACATGGAGAAACCCCGTGTGTGCTAAAAATACAAAAAATTAGCCGGACATGCTGGTGCATGTCTGTAGTCCCAGCTACTCGAGAGGCTGAGGCAGGAGAATCGCTTGAACCTGGGAGGCAGAGGTTACAGTAGGCCGAGATCATGCCATTGCACTCCAGCCTGGGCAACAGAGCAAGATTCTGTCTCCAAAAAGAAAAAAAAAAAAAATTCAATACAGAAGTATTAGTATCTACCTTTAGCCTGCTTAGAACAAGAGTACTCTAGATTACCTACAACTCAGCAAACCTATCTATGAATACCCGTAAAATGAATAAAGTTTTCATGTAGGATACACCAGCGAGTCAAGAATCATTTTAATAAAAATGTCTTAAATATTAAAAATGCCTTAATATTGCCCATTTAGTTCCCAAATCAATTCAGCATATTGCTGAGTCTATTATGTGTTTGCTGGCAGATAATATAACCCTAAAAACAAAGGTCCATTAGGGATCACCAAATGCATCAAAAACTAAATACCCATTTTTCTGTTGTTGTTAAGCATTCAACAAACCAATGAAACAGGCTACTGATCACTGTACTGGACTTTTCAGTCTCCCTTCAAGCTCCAGATCATTCAATACTTACCGTCAGAAACCCGACTTATATTCACGATTCAGTTTCAGCAAATTCGGCTATGCAGTTTAGAAGTTACACATCTGGAACCTACGTCTACTCATTATAGTAAGGTTTGATAGTTTGGCTTACCTTTTTCTAGATATTCTTCCAATCCCCGACGTCGGGCATCTAATTGTTGTTCTGATAATGAAAATGGCCACTTCCCTGGGAGTCGGGGAAATGTAAAGTTGGCAAACTCTCTCTTCAGGTTCTGGTGTAGGATAGCAAACTCCCGGTACCTCTTGGAACACAGCTGCCTCCCTGCCATGTAAACATTGTATACCTGGTGAAGGAGAAGAACAAAAGAAAAGCATACTTACTACAAATTAAATCACACAATCATCTAGTCAGGCTTAGACTGATAATGGTTAGTGCATTCTGCTATGCACTTAACAAAGACTATATTCAAAGTCACTTTAAAATAAGACTTACTTTTGACAAACATGTATAAAGTTATATGCATAAAAAAGAACTACCCCCTTTTCAAAAGGAGCATGATCTTGTTTTTGTTTTTTCTTTTGAGATGGAGTTTCACTCTGTTGCCCAGGCTGGAAGGCAGTGACCCGATCTTGGCTCACTGCAACCTCCGCCTCCCAGGTTCAACCGATTCTCCTGCCTCAGCCTCCCGAATAGCTGGGATTACAGGCACGCACCACCACACTTGGCTAATTTTTATATTTGCAGTAGAGAAGATGTTTCACCATGTTGGCCAGGCTAGTCTGGAACTCTTGACCTCAGGTGATCCGCCCACCTCGAATAACCACACCCAGCAGGAGGAGCATTATCTTACTTTTGCTATTAAAATGACCTCTAGCATACTTTTAAATATCTTCAAAGGCAATTATCAATTTTAAGAGTGGATTTCATTTTCAGAAAGTTGAAAGTCATTTGAAGCCAATGTGGTAAATATCGTGAATGAACAAGCAAGCAAATTTGAAGGGAGTTGAAAACCTAGGGTTGATTATAAAGCAATGTAGTTGATATTTGTGTGTGGGCTAAACTGGCTCTAAAGTTGATTCCAAAGAAAAGGCCTAAAAATGATTTAAGCAGGCTGGGAACGGTGGCTCACATCTGTCATTCCAGCGCACTGTGGGAGGCTGAGGCAGGCAGATCACTTGAGTCCAGGAGTTCAACACCAGCCTGGGCAACATGGCAAAACCCTGTCACTACAAAAAAAAAGAATGCAAAAATTTAGCTGGGCATGGTGGCATGGACCTGTAGTCCAGGAGGCTGAGGTGGGAGGACTGCTTGAGCCAGAATGCAGAGGTTGCAGTGAGCCACAATCGTGCCACTACACTCCAGCCTGGACAACAGAAGGAGACCCTGTATCAAAAAAACAAAACAAAATGATTTAAGCAATAGTGGAATTTTTGTTAGTAAACAGATACTGTGAAAAGCAAAATAAAAGCTAAGCTAAGACTTTGATAATAATTTAATTCAAACCATATAGTCTCTGCCTCTATCTCACATCCCTATATCCTTGCTTCCCTGACCCCAAAAAGTTATCATATCCAACCATGTTCATGATTCCCTTGCTTTTCATGTTTTTTTGCATTTATATATAATCCTTAAATTTTTATTTTTTAATTTAATTTAGTTTTATTTTATTGTATTTCTGAGACAGGGTCTCGCTTTTGTTTCCCAGGCTGGAGTGCAGTGGTACAATCGTGGCTCAATGCAACCCCCGCCTCCTGGGTTCAAGTGATTCTCCGGCCTCAGCCTCCCAAGTAGCTGAGACTACAGGTACGCAACACCACGCCCAGCTAATTTTTGTATTTTTAGTAGCGACGGGGTTTCACCATGTTGGCCAGGCTGGTCTCAAACTGCTGACCTCAGGTGATCCGCCCACCCTGGCCTCCCAAAGTGCTGGGATTACAGGCGTGAGCCAACGCGCCCAGCCTTTTATTTTAATTTTAAAGGATATTTTGGTTTTATAAAAATAGAGTATCAAAATGAATGGGACTTTAAAGCACTTACTTTTTTCACTTAATATTATACTATGGTCTCATCACAACATTACACGTCTTTGGGGTTTACTCTGCTGCATACAGCATTTTGTTGTTGTGCGAATATATCATAGTTGCTTGTTTGTTTGTTTGTTTGTTTGTTTTAAATCTGTTCTCCCACTCATGGGCAGTTGGGTTGTTTCTGGATTTTAGCTGCTGTGAATAATGCTGCTGTTACCATGTGTATACATGCCTCCTGTTGTAGATGCAAAAGATATTCTTCTGAGTATATCTTCTGAGTATAACCCTAAGTGAACTGCAGGGTTATATGCATATTCAACCTCATGGGATAATGCAAAATGTAAGCTAAAGTGGTCGCACCAATTTATTCTCTTTTGGCAATATATAAAAAGATCCTCTTAATTGTGCTAATGGAATTGGTGTGAAAAGATTTCTTACTATGGTCCTAATTTACCTTTCCCTAATTACTAACAATGTTGAATATCTCTTCATATACTTATTGACCATGTGAGTATCATTTCTTGTAAAGTACCTACTCATGCGTTTTGCCTACCTTCATACTAAGTTTTTGTGCTTTTCTTATTGATTTATGGAGTTCTTTATATATTCTTGACATAATCTGTTTCATTTGGGTGTATTGTGAATATCTTCTTCCAGTTTGTCACTTTATTTAAGGTTTTTTTTGAATTCTAGAAAGAGTCCAATTTATCAATCTTTTTATAAACACTTTAAGGTTTTTTTGAATTCTAGAAAAGTCCAATTTATCAGTCTTTTTATAACCAACACTTTTTGCGTCTCAAGAAACTTTTCTCTATTCCCAAGATCTATAAGCTATTTACCAGTATTTTCTATTAAGAGCTTTTAATTTTTTGTTTTGTCATTTAAGTCCTTAATCCAGCTGGAATTTATTCCTCTACATAATAAGAAGTAGAGTTCCATTAGCATTTCTTTTAAAGCCAAGAATATTTAAAATCAACTTTTAATCAAATTATCCCTAAATAAAAATATCCTTTTACAGAACAATCTGTGGACTTCCAGGTGGTCTGTAATTAACCTCCCATTAAATACAACTATAAAACTAGACACAACATAGGAAACAACTATTTTTAGACCTGGACAACAGGCAGCTAAGAACTGTGATCCCTGAGAAAAGGGAAGCAAACAAGATGAGCGCTCAAATCATCTCAGCTTTCTGCCTAGAGGTAACTCCCAAACTGCAGCTGAACAGTTTGGCAACTTCATAAACAAAGACTGAAGTTCAAGGAGCCCAAAGCAGCTAGAATTTGCAGGGCTGAGCATGCAAGAGGGAGCTAAAGCCAAGACACAGCTCCAGAAATCTGTATTAAGCCCCCTTGAATTTTGACTGAATAACAATCTAAGGAAAGAACTATTATCAGTAGGGAGCGGTAAATAAACAATTCCCAGAGTCCACATGGGTTATGGAATCATTCAACTTCCCTTGAGCCAGAATAAAGAGACCTCCCTAAATCTGCATGGAATTCAGAAGGAACTCAAAAAGACCATGCTTTAGGAGTTGAGCTAAATTAGTTCTAGAGTAAAAGGTACTCTAAACTACTCAAAAAGAGCTTAAAAGCAAAGCTAAAAAGGATCAAACTAATTTGTAAGTAACTTAACTGTATGCCAGAAAAAAAAAGAAATCCAACACTCTACTCTTTAAAGAAATATAAAATCTAGCACTCAATAACATTGCATTCACAATATCCAACATCCAATCAAAAATTACTAGACATATGAAGAAGCATGAAAATTTGACCTATAACCAGGATAATAATTAAGTCAGTAGAAAGAGGCTCAGAAGTTACCAAGACAAAAGATAAGGACATTAAGCAGCTATCATGTATTAAGAAGTGGGATTAAGAAGTGTATTAACAAGTGGGATCTGTAAGAGGTAACTAGACTATAATGGCAAAACTCTCATGATTAATATAATTATTGAGGCAGTGGGCTATTTATCTGAGGAGTTTAGCCCCCTTTTCTGTCTCACATGCACTTCCTCACCATGGAATTCCTTCCTCCATGTTAAACACAACAAAAAGGCCTTCACCAGATGTGGCCGCTTGATATTAGACTTCCCAGGCTCTAGAACTGTGAGCGAAATGAATCTCTTTTCTTTATAAATTACCTACAATCTGTGTTATTCTGTTAAAGCAGCAAAAACAGGCTAAGACAGGCAACAACTCCTCTCATCCATAGGGCACAGGTGAAGATCCACTTCTTCTGGGGAAGGAGTGAAAGTAAAATACTCTATACTCCTGGGGAGAGGCAGGAAACCATATTAGGCCCAGGTTCCTACACTGTTACCAAGCAGAGGTCTGCTATAGGTGAGGGAGGGACAGGAAACTCTTTCCCAAGACTAACCACAGATACAAGGCAGAGTTTGGCTGCAATAAGAAGGAAGGGCAAAAGAGCTAAGACACAGAGACCCAGACTCTGCTTAAGACTAAGGTTGAACCACACATCGACCTCTACCATGAGTCTAGCCCAAGTAAAAAGCAAGAGTAGTCACCCAGGAGCAGAGGGGTAAGAATGTAAAAAGTGAACTTGTCTGTGGTACTGGTATGCACAGGTGGTTGAAAGCCTGAGGACAAAACACTGAAAAAAACCTTTCAGGCTGGGCACAGTGGCTCATTTCCATAATCCCAGCACTTTGGGAGGCCAAGACAGGAGGATCACTTGAGCCCGGGAGTTTGAGAACAGCTTGGGCAAAACAGTGGGACCTTGTCTCTACAAAAAGTAAAAAAAAAAAAAAATCAGCCAGGTGTGGTGGCGTGTGCTTGTGGTCCCAGCTATTTGGTAGGCTGAGGCAGGAGGAATGCTTAAGCCCGGAAGTCAAGACTGCAGAGAGCCATTATTGTACAACTGCACTCCAGTCTGAGTGACAGAGTGAGACCTTGTCTAAAAAAAAAACCCCAAAAACAAAACAAAAAATAAATATTTAAAAACCTCCAGAACCCCAGCACAAGGTAATAGCAACCCATTGCTAGAGAAACTTGAGGTCTATGGCACAGTAAAGGTAATGATAGCCATAACAAAATCCAAACCCAGCTTAACTGACTAAATTCCCTAACAGAAGAGTGTTGCCCATTTCCAAGTTCGAACACTATTTACTTCAGTCATCTCTACTATTATTCTACACATGACGCTTGGCATTCAGCTAAATATTACAGGACAAAAATGCAAGAAAAAAAATAAACCCCAAACATTATGTGAAGAGATAAAACAGTCTCAGAGATGACCCAGACATTGAAATTATCAGGCAGTACATTACTAGACTAACAGTGATTAATATGCTAAAGATCTCATGCAAAAGGAAAAGGCGAAAAACATATACGAACAGATGGGAATTGGGGAATTTCAGCAGGTATGAAAATTACACGCAAATATCAAACGGAAGTGATAGAAATAAAAGGCATGGCATCAGAGATGGAGAGTTCCCCTAACAGTCCCATCAGCAGACTGGACACAGCTGAGGAAAAAAATCAGCAAACTTAATGACAGGTCAATAAAAATGATCTAAATGGAAACGAGAAAAGTAAGAGCTAAAATAGAATAAAACACCCAAAAGCACTAGGACAATATCAAACAGTGTAAAACAGAGGTAATTAGAACCTCCAAAAAGACAAGAGAAAAAGAATGGGCTGAAAAAGTATCTGAAAACATACTGGCTAATAGTTTCCAAAAAAATAATAAAAGATATCAAACCACAAATTCCTCAAGCAGGATAAATAAGAAACAACCACCTAGACACATAAAAATGAAACTTTGAAAACCAAAGATAAGGAGAAAACACCGGGGGTGAGCAGCGGTGGTTCATGCTTGTAATCCCAGCACTTTGGAAGTCTGAGGAAGAAAGACTGTTTGAGGCTGGGAGTGTGAGATCAGCCTGGAGAACACAGCAAGATCCCACCTGCACTAAAAATTTTTTAAATTAGGTGGCCAGGCATGTTGCTGACACCTGTAATCCCAGCATTTTGGGAGGCTGAAGCGGCCAGATCGCTTGAGGCCAGAAATTTGAGACCAGCTTGATCAACATCGTGAAACTTCATCTCTACTAAAAATACAAAAATTAGCTGAGTGATGGTGCACACCTGTAGTCCCAGCTACTTGGAAGGCTGAGGCAGGAGAATCGCTTGAACCCAAGAGGCAGAGGTTGCAGTCAGCCAAGATGGTGCCACTGAACTCCAGCCTGGGCGACAGAGTGAAACCCCATCTCAAAAAAATAAAATAAAATAAAATATAAAAATTAGACAGGAATAGTAGCACATGCCTGTAGTCCCGGCTACTCGGAAGGCTGAGCCAGGAGGATCACTTGAGCCCAGGAGGTCAAGGCTGCAGTGGGCTATGATCACAGACACTGCACTCCAGCCTGGATGACTGAGTGAGACCCTGTCTCCGTTTTTTTAAAAGAGAGAAAAAAGAGCTGGGTGCAGTGGCTCACACCTGTAATCCCAACACTTTGGGAGGCCGAGGCAGGTAGATCACCTGACGTCAGGAATTCGAGACCAGCCTGGCCAACACTGTAAAACCCCTCTACTAAAAATACAAAAAGTTAGCTAGGCATGGTAGCAGGTGCCTGTAATCCCAGCTACTAGGGAGGCTGAGGCAGGAGAATCGCTTGAACCCGGGAGGTAGAGGTTGCAGTGAGCTGGGCTCGCACCATTGCACTCCAGCCTGGGCAACAAGAGCGAAACTCTGTCTCAAAAAAATAAAAGGGAGAGAGAGAAAACTTTGAAGGTAGCCAGAGAAAGTTAAAACATTCCACAGAAAAGAACAAAAACTAAAACAAGCAGGCATCTCACAGAAACTATGAAAACCAGAAGACTGGAGAGAGATTTTTTTTTTAACTAAGTCAGAGTCTCACTCTGTCTCCCAGGCTGGAGTACAATGGCGTGACCATAGCTCACTGCAGCCTCAACCTTCTAGGTTCAAGTGATCCTCCTGCCTCAGCCTCCCAAGTACCTGGGACTACAGGCATTGTGCCACCGCACACAGCTAATTTTTTATTTTTTGTAGAGACAGTCTCACTATGTTGCCCAGGGTTGTCTCAAGCTCCTGACCTCAAACAATCTTGCTGCCTCAGCCTCCCAAAGTGCTGGAATTACAATAGAATGATTTTTTTTAAGTACTAAAATAAAAAAACTATCAACCCAGCATTCTATACCCTGAAAATATCTTCCAAACATAAAGGTGAAATGAAGGCTTTTTCATATCAACAAAAGCTAAGATAATTCATTGCCAACAGATCTGCACTATTAATGCAAGAAATATTAATGCAAGTTCTTCAAGCAGAGGGAATCTAATGCCAGATAGAAACTGGATTTACACAAAGGAATAAAGTACATCAGAAATGGTAAATATGGGCCAGGCACTGTGGCTCACTCCTGTAATCCCAGCACTTTGGGAGGCCAAGGCGGGCGGATCACCTAAGGTCAGGAGTTCAAGACCAGCCTGACAAACGTGGAGAAATCCCATCTCTACTAAAAAATTAGCCGGGCATGGTGGCACATGCCTGTAATTCCAGCTACTTGGGAGGCTGAGGCAGGAGAATCACTTGAACCCAGGAGGTGGAGGTTGTGGTGAGCTGAGTTCGTGCCATTGCACTCCAGCCCAGGCAACAAGAGTGAAACTCCGTCTCAAGAAAAGAAAAGAAATGGTAAATACTGGTCAAATATAAAAGAACTCTTTTCTCATGTTTACTCTCTTTAATGCTGGGTGTGGTAGCTCATGCCTGTAATCCCAGAACACTTTGGGAGACCGAGATTGGTGGATCACTTGAGCTCAGGAGTTCGAGACCAGCCTGGGCAACATGATGAAACCCTATCTCTACCAAAAATACAAAAAATGAGCTGGGCATGGTGGTGCGCACCTGTGGTCACAGCTACTCAGGAGGCTGAGGTGGGAGGATCACTTGAGTCTGGTGTGCAGAAGTTGCAGGGTGCCGAGATTATACCACTGCATTCGAGCCTGGGTGACAGAGTGAGACCACATCTCAAAAAACAAAAACAAAAAAAAACACAAAAAACAAAAAATCCAACTCTTTAAAAGGCAATTGTTTAAAGCAAAGACAACAATATATCATTAAGTTTATAATACATATAGAAGTCAATGCATGACAACAGCACAAAGGATGGGGGGGCGGGTAGAATATACTCTTCTAAGAGTCTTAAATTATACAGTGTGTGCGTGTGTGTGTGTGTGTGTGTGTGTGCGCGTCAACCTGAGCAACAGAGAGAAACCATGTCACAGAAAAAAGGGTATCATGAAAAGTATCTTCTATAACTACAATGGGGTAAAGTTAAAAATCAGTAACAGAGGGAAAGCTAGAAAATTCACAAATTTGTAGGAATTAAACACATCTGATGGGGGATAAAATGGCCAATGTAAATATAAATATATAGTATCTTTATATAATTATAAAATTAGATATATTCAATATAGAATATTTTATATTATAAAATTAGATACATTAGATATATTTACATGTTATACTATATATAATACACATGTACTATATATTATGTATATATAACTATAAATTCAAATATATAATTTGAAGGTAAATGTTCGTTAATTGCAGGCGTCCACTGTAAACCAAGAACAAAACAAATTATACCTAATAAAACAATAGTAGAGATAAAATAGAATCGTTTAAAAATACTCTATCAATCCAGAAGAAGGCAGGAAATGAGGAAAAAATAAATAAATAATAATGCAACATAGATACCAGAAAACAAGATGGTAGATTCAGCCTGACTATAGCAATAATTATACTAAAGGTAAGTAGTCTACACATTCAAAATAAAAAACTTTGCCAGACTGGATAAAAAGGCAAGATCCAGCTACAAGCTTTCTATAAGAAACCCAGTTTAGGCCGGGCGCGGTGGCTCACGCCTGTAATTCCAGCACTTTGAGAAGCCGAGAGGGGTGGATTACCTGAGGTCGGGAGTTCGAGACCAGCCTGACCAACAAGGAGAAACCCTGTCTCTGCTAAAAATACAAAATTAGCCAGGCGTGGTGGCGCATGCCTCTAATGCCAGCTACTTGGGAGGCTAAGGCAGGAGAATCACTTGAACCCGGGAGACGGAGGTTGCAGTGAGCCAAGATCGCGCCACTGCACTCCAGCTTGGGCAACGAGAGTGAAACTCCGTCTCAGGGAAAAAAAAGAAAAGAAACCCAGTTTAATCATAAATATATAAATAGGTTAAATGGAAAAGACAGCAACAAACACACTAACCAAAAGAAAGGTGACATGGCCACTAGTGGCCATATGTTGTTGTTGCTGTTTTTTTTTTTTTTTTGGAGACGGAGTCTCACTCTGTCACCAGGCGCCAGGCTGGAGTGCAATGGCGCAATCTCAGCTCACTGCAACCTCCGCCTCCCGGGTTCAAGCGATTCTCCTGCCTCAGCCTCCCGAGTAGCTGGGACTACAGGCGCGTGCCACCACGCCCAGCTGATTTTTTTTTTTGTATTTTTAGTAGAGACGGGGTTTCACCATGTTGGCCAGGATGTTCTCGATCTCTTGACCTCGTGATCCGCCCGCCTCGGCCTCCCAAAGTGCTGGGATTACAGGCGTGAGCCACCGCTCCCGGCCGTGGCTATATGTTAACAATGTGAGAGAAAGACTTCAGAACAGAGACTGTTACCAGGGATAAAGAGAGATATAGATAGAGATTTATAATATATAAAGAGATAAATAATCTTAAAGGGATCAGTTCATCAAGACATAACATTCATTCCTGAAATACCACAGGGGGATAAATTAAAAAAGAAAAAAAAAAAAAAGAAAAGACATAATATTCATTAGACATAAAGAAAAACCTGATAGAACTCCATTTCAAGTAGTACATACACTTCCTGTAGACCAACCCTTCCACTACAACACTACAAATTCTGGACAAAATACAAAAGCAATCATCTGAGGAGTCTGAATTACACACTAAAAGGAGGCCGACTGTGGGGGGAACTCAAAACATAGAGCAATGATCTGTACAGGACCAGGGACATTCCTGCATTTAGAGGGCTTTGCTCTGCTTGTGGGCATTAGTTGCAAAATAGCACAATTTAAGTAACTAAAACTCAGAACCTGACATCTTTCTGGCTCAAATATATACGGAAAAGACTCCAGGTAAGCATGGTTGCTACCAGAGTGAATGGAGAATCCAAGACTACAGAAATCCAGAGAAGGTGATGTCTTAATTCTATGAATGAACACCACATGTATCTCAAACTAATCCCTTCTTGAATGTATACAGACTCAAAGTAGCACGGCAAAGGCTGAAAGAATTAAACAGATTTGAAGTCTACCCACAGAAGGAGACACAGCCCCAGCTAAAACAAAAACATCAATATGTCTCAGAGGAATATTACAGAACCCAGAGTCCACACAATGTAACATTCATAATATCCCAAGATACAATCCAAAATGACTCAATAGACAAAGAACCAGGAGGATATAACTCATTCTCAAGGGCAAAGACATTTAATAGAAGCCAATCTCAAAATGACACAAACGTTCAGAAATGATGAACATAATGAACAGATCAATGAAATGGAATAAAGAGTTCAGAAACAGAACCGCACATAGTCAACTGATTATCCACAATGATGTCAAGATATTTCAATGGGGAAATAATTTTCTTTTCAACACAGGATATCAAACTGGATATCCATATAAAAACAAAACCTTGACCTGGTCAGGCACAGTGGCTCACACCTGTAATCCCAGCACTTTGGGAGGCTGAGGTGGGTGGATCACTTGAGGTCAGGAGTTCAAGACCAGCCTGGCCGAGATGTCAAAACCTCGTCTCTATTAAAAATACAAAAATTAGCCGGAGGTGGTGGTGCATGCCTGTAATCCCAGCTACTCAGGGGGGCTGAGGCAGGGGAATCACTTAAATCCAGGAGGCGGAGGCTACAGTGAGCCAAGATCTCGCCACTGCACTCCAGCCTGGCTGACACTGGGGAAAAAAACAAAAACAAAAAACTTGACCTTTATATATCACAATATACAAAACAAAAACAAAAAAATCCCTCAAAGTAGATCCCAGACCTAAACATAGGAGTAAAAACTATGGTACAGCCACTTTAGAAAACAGTTTGGCAGTTCCTCAAAAGGTTAAACCTAAAGAGTTCTCATATAACCCAGCAGTTACATTCCTAGGTATGTATCCAGGAGAAATAAAAACATGTATCTAGACAAAAACATGTAATGCAAATGCCCATAATAGCATTACTCATAAGTCAAAAGTGGAAAGAACCCAAATGTCCATCAATTGAAGAATGGATAAATAAAAGTGGTATATCCATATAATGGAATGTGAAAATGAAGTACTGATGCATGCCACACTTAGATATAAGCCTCAAAAACACTATGCTAAGAAGCCCGTTACAAAAAAAAACATGATTTCATTTCTATGAAACGTCCAGAATATGCAAATCTGTAAGACAGAGGATTAGTGCTTGCCTAGAATTGGAGGGGATGGGAGGTTTGGGGAATGATGGCTACAGGGAATGAGGTTCTTTTTGAGGTGATGAAAATGTCATAAATTTGTTTTATGCTTCCAAAGTGCTAACTTTGAGTCATAAGGCATGTAAGAAGTTGAAATCAAGGTCACATCCTAAAAGCAGAGCAGACTGGATGTTGAAAACTTTTGGGAATTACCTAAAACCTCAGGAACTTGAAAAAAGGAATGAAACTTCTAATTGTACTTTTATTAATTTATTTTTTCTTTTTTTTTGAGACGAAGTCTTACTCTGTCGCCCAGGCTGGAGTGCAGTGGTGTGATCTCAGCTCACTGCAACCTCTGCCTCCCTGGTTCCATTCTGTGAACACACTATAAATTGGCCAGGCGTGGTGGCTCACCCCTGTAATCCCAGCACTTTGGGAGACTGAGACAGGCGGATCATGAGGTCAGGAGTTTGAGACCAGCCTGGCCAATGTGGTGAAACCCCATCTCTACTAAAAATACAAAAATTAGCTGGGCACAGTGGCGCGTGCCTGTAGTCCCAGCTACTCGAAAGGGTGAGGCAGGAGAATCACTTGAACCTTACGGTGAGCCAAGATAGCGCCACTGCACTCCAGCCTGGGCGAAAGGGCAAGATTCCTTCTCAAAAATAAAATAAAATAAAAATAAAAAATAAAGTTCTTACAAAAAAAAGCTGAAACTATAAAACTTCTGTAAGAAAACATAAAAGATTGGTGTCTTTGGGCTAGGTACATTTCTTAGACACAAAAAAGCATTATCCATAAACTTAAAAACTGATAAACCAGACTTTATCAAAATTTAAATTTTCTGTTCTTTGAAAGATACTTTTTTAAAAAATGAAAAGGCAAGTCACAAACTGAAAGAAATATTTACAAAACATCTATCTAAGTCCTTTTATTGTTTGTTTGTTTTTGAGACAGAGTTTCACTCTTGTTGCCCAGGCTGGAGTCCATGGTATCATCTCAGCTCACTGCAACCTCCACCTCCCGGAGTTCAAGTGATTCTCCTGCCTCAGCCTCCCAAGTAGCTGAGATTACAGGCTCCTGCCACCACGTCTGACTAAGTTTTGTATTTTTAGTAGAGATGGGGTTTCACCATGTTGGCCGGGCTAGTCTCAAACTCCTGACCTCAGGGCATCTGCCCACCTCATGCTCCCAAAGTGCTGGGATTACAGGCGTGAGCCACCGTACCCAGTTTATCTAAGTCCTTTTTCAAGCTACTGGAAAATATACCATTCATTCATACACACACACACACACACACACACAGACACACACACACGTATGGTAAAGGACTTACAGAGCCCAAATATATAAAGAATCCCTACAACAAAATAATGAGACAAACAACCCAATTTTTTTTTTTTTAATTTTTTTTTTTTTTTTTTTTAAAGAAAGAAAAGAAAAAGAGAAAGAAAAAAAGAGAATGAAAGAAAGGGAAAAAGAAAAAGAAAAAGAGGGAGAGAGAACGGGAATCTTGCTCTGTTGCCCAGGCTAGAATGCAGTATAAAAATGGGTATTAGAAAGCTCTTTTATACTAATAATTGTGTTATACGATGGAGACAGGAAGGAATAAGGGAGGAAA